>CDFI01107173.1:0-37169 GCA_000826405.1 Acanthamoeba divionensis | reverse complement strand
ATAACATAACATTTATGGCTCATGTTTCTCTTTCTTCTTCCAACACCAACACCAACACCAACAGCAAAGCCAAGGTCTTTCTTGCTCTTTCAAAGATTGTGGAAGACGAGAAGGACGAGAAGGTGAGGAAGTTCATGGAGCTGTTCAACCTGGCCCACAGAGACCTCCTCATTCTGCGCTATTGGACGACGGGCCTCCGGCTCAGCCCACAGCTACAGAGCGCCATATGCAGAGACCCCATAGTAGTAGTAGTAGCGGTCCCACAGCAGCAAGAGACACAAAAACAGCAACAAGCAAGACATCATCAACATCAACAACATCAACAACATCAACATCAACAACATCAACAACATCAACAACATCAACAACATCAACAACATCAACAACATCATCAACTTCATCAACTTCATCAACTTCATCCAACGAAGCAGTTCAGCCAAAAACCGCAGAAGGCAAGCCCACTGTCCCTTTCTGATGTGATGGACAATGAATTTTAAATTATTATAATTATAATTATATCCAAACAACAATTACTCTTCTCTTAATTTTTTTAAAATGAGAATGAAACAAAAATTTAAAAAAAATGTGTGTCACATAATAATAATAATAATACTATTTTAATTTAATTTTCATATTATTATATATAAAAGCAAGACAATATATTTAAGGATGAATATTAACAACATGATGTAAGCTTACATTTATTTTTGCATTTGTTACTTTTTTTTGATGTTCATATATCTGAAGAGCTTCATCAACCCACACCTCTCAGTGGTTCGTTTTCACATCTATAAATATTTCTTGATGTTAATGAATATAGATGTTAATGAATATAGATGTTAATGAAAAAAGATCATTCTGTTCATCTTGGACCAAGATCTTTCCCCCCTCTGGTGTTGGAGGTGAGGACAGATGGCTGAAAGGTCGTGTGGAGATCAGGTGGAAGCTCGTTGTGTGTTGGCCTAGCTCTCCCCTCTACACAGTTGTACTGTTGAACCTTGGCCCTTGCCTCATTTGTAGACTTTTTGCCTTGCTCTACACACACAGGATAAGTGAACTCTTCCCCATTTATCTCTCTACACCCCACTATATGACTGCTCTTCCTTTCATTTGGGTTCCCTATAGGGGCCCTTGTGCTGCTCTGTGCAAGGTGCTCCTCTCGCTATGGTACGCCCTTCTCTCCATCCTTCGCTCCCTGCTCTCCAGGGAGTTGCCCCTCCATCGAGCTGCGCCCTTCATGCTCCTGCGTGCAGCCGCCGTGGTTGCATACTCCTGGGGCCGTGAACGTGACAGCTGGACTGGACCTGAGGGTGAGGCCCATGTTCGCACCTCTAAGGGTCACCTCTGCACTGTGCTTCCCTTCGAGCGCGCCTCCACGCACAGTGTGGGCAGTCTGGGCCTTTGCCTCCCTGAGAACCCTACTGTGCACTCCCCTTCAATCACCACTGTTGTTGTGGTACCCGTTCTCCTCAACTCCTCCACCGACAAGCAGCAGCTGGGGGCCCTTCTAGATCGCTTGGGTGCCCAGACCCTCCAGCCCAATCACATCATTTTCGTGGACGATGCATCGGCCTCAGCCTTCCCGGCTCTTCCCTCCTCCTTCATGGGAGTGGATGTAACTGTGGTACAGCTGCCTGTAAATAGAGGCCCAGCAGCTGCGCGCAACGTTGGGATCGACCAAGCGGTGGCGCTGGCTCCTGAAGCAGCCAGATTGGGGAAGCTGGTGGTATTCCTCACTGACCTAGACTGCCTCCCTCTTCCTGACTGGGTGGATCGAGGACTCAGCGCTGTTGTGGCTCATCGCCCTTTCCTTCAGAACACAGTTCCTCTTAATGCTACTCCTCTGCTCATTGCGGGTACTACCCTCTCCTCCTACCCAGAGGAAGCGGTTGATGCCTACCACGAGTTCTTTGGTACTCTCAACCCACGCTTCCTTGCTACTTCCTCCACGTCTCTACAACCTCTCTACGCCCCTACCTGCAACCTGGTGCTCTACCTTGGGTCCCCTTACTGCCCCAAAAAGTTGCCACGCTTCAATGAGCGCTTTAGGGAGGCCAGTATGGAGGATGTCCTCTTCTGTTTGGAGGCCTGGGGAAGAAGGCATATAGACTTTGAATTTGTGGAGCAGATGCAAGTGGAGCACGTCTACCCGGGCACAGGCTCCTTCTTCTTGATAAGACTCCTCCTGTTCTGCAAGACGTTCCGCAAAGTAAGAAACTCCTCTCTACCTCACTCCATTAGAGCACATCCGACTGACTTTACACCATGGTCACTTCTGTGTGGGAGTAGTACGGGCGGTGGGAGAGGGCGTGCGAAGCGTGCAATAGGGGCTATGAGCAGATGTTGCATGCCAACAGCTTTGATATCCCAACCAGGCGCTTCCCTGGACTCTCAAGGCCCTAAATTAACCCTCATTGCTTAAAACTCCCCGAGTAATTATTCTCCACGACTTTTGTGTGGGAAGAATGGCCTTTGGAGCTCCAGGATAGTGTGAGTGCAGAGCGTGGAGCAGGGTCATGTGGAGATGGTCCTCTGTGAGGCTGGCATGCATTACTTCAAGAAGCGTTGAAGAAGCAGGGAGGACCATCTCCACATGATCCTGCTCCACGCCCTGCACTCCCACTATCCTGAAGCTCCAAAGGCCATTCTTCTCATTCACTGGGCCTACTGGAGAGCACTCGTGGGAGTAAAGCCACCTTTGATGATTGGTGTCTTGTAGTCTTCGTGGATGACTTGATCCAATAAAAAATCAAACGGGGAGTTGAGTGTCCACGGGGGGGAGGGGACGGAGGGCCTACCACACCGTTTCTTCCAACAGATGGAAGCGAACAACAGCAGCGAGGCTGTTGTAGCCTTCTACAGATGGCTGACTGCAAACGGCCTGCCCATGCATGATGCAGCCTACAACAAGCTGATGATCGCCTCATGGGCTGGCACTGGCCGAGGTACCGCTGCTACAGTAGACATCAAGGTAAAGGCTAATCTCCCCCCCCCAAACTCCTCTTTTCCATTTGGTGTAACGCTGTCACACATTTGCTCATGTTGTAGGAAGAGGATCTTGTCTTGCAGGTTCCTGGCAACCTCATAATTTCAATCCATATGAGCAGCAGCCAGTCACGAGTGGTAGCTGAGCTCATCCATCCGGCTGAACCTGAAAACGACGTTTTGGCAGATCCTATGATGGGCCTGGCTGTTATCCTTATCCATGAGAAGCACAATCCCACTTCTTTCTGGGCGCCTTACCTTAATATCCACCTCCTTTGGTGTGTGTGTGAGCAGAGAGAGAGAGAGAGAGTGTGTGTGTGTGTGCAACGAAACAAAACGGAGCAGAGTCAGAAGTGGAAACAATGCTGAGTATAGAATATATGAGAGAAATAACTGGTGCTCGTATGTCACCATTTCTTGACTTGTGGATTTATCACAGCTTTTGCCTCGGACTTACAATGTACCCCTCTTCTGGAAGCATGAAGACCGTGTCCTCCTGAAGGAGTCCAACTCTGATATCATCAAACACAGGTACATCATTTCTCTTTCTGCTCTCATTGTACCTCTGTTAATCTCAACAGTTTTGGCTTATTGTGGACCTTGGTTGCTATTCGATATGTCAGTTGGCACATGAGGCAGCATTTGTTGAGGTTCTACTTTGGATATCTTTTGCCCATGATGCGAGTACTTGCCCCATTCACATGACTTATTTGATTGTACATTTCTAACGGTGTTGATACAAGAGGAGAACAGATTTGTTCCCTGAGAGCGCGCACAACTTTGATGAGCTGTTGTGGGCCTTTATAACGGTAGATTCAAACTTTCGTTCATGATGCATCATTGATCTTTACTGATTACTAAATGAAAACAACAAAAGATTTGGAGTCGTGGTTACTGGTTAGACGATGATGATCAAATTCCAGCTATTGTGCCTTTTGCAGGTATAGCATCCTCCCTGTTCATGATCTTGAAGCATTCTGGTCGTGATTACGAACTTGAGAGGAGAAAGGGAGTAGATGAAAAGTAACCACATACAAAACAGATATGCTGAACCACAACACTGAAAATGGAGGCAGTGTAGTTTCTCATTACTTCTTCGATGAGAAGGATAATTTGTTTAAAATCATTGCCAAGCGGTCATATGTTGCTGGAGACCAGGTAATATATATTCAAAGCTTCACAGTCATGCTTGTATGATTCGTGCCTTTCTCCTCAGACTCTAACAGCCCTTGTGCCTCTTCGCACAGGTCTATACACATTATGGATGCAAAACAAATGCCCATTTTTTGGAAGACTATGGCTTTGTCTATGAGAACAATCAGCAAAATCAGATAACACTGAAAATACCTCCATTTGTCACCTCCAACATTCCTCGCGCATATCTCGTTCACATGAAAGATTTAATGGAGACTCGAAATATTGTGCCAAGGTAATTATGATTATGCTCCTTGCCACCACTAGACGTCCATGTATAGCCTAATGCCTGAGATGGCTTCGCTCTCACACACACACTCGGTTGATAAACAGGAAAGAGATTGTACTCAAGGAGTGTGAGTTTCCGATGACGCTGTGTAATATTTTTCGCGTTTTTGCCCTCACGCCTCAAGAGCTGTGTGCTGCCCTCAACATCCCACAAATTGAAGACGTCAAGGAGAACAACGAGGTCAGTGAGCAGGAGGCCGATGGCACAGAAGCAGGTTTATTCCAGTCAACCCCTTCTGATATCCCTGAGATATTTGAAGAAAGCACTGAGGAGAAGGAAGGAGCCACTCCGGAGTTGAGTTACTTTGTGAATGTGGAGAACGAGTTGGCTGTGTATCAGACCTTTATCAAGTGTTGTGATCATTGGCTCTCTCAGTATTCAACGACCATCGACGAAGATGAGCTCTTTTTATCTTCGTGCAACTCCCAGTCAGTCTCTTCAAGTGGGAGCAAGCACAGCCACAAGATGGCGAGGCTTCTCCTCAAGGAGGAGAAGAGGGTCATCGTCAAGCTGAGACACAGTTTTGAGAATTTGTATGAACACGTGGCAGCCAATGGAGCCAACTGGGAGCGGGTGAGCCTTCTCGATCTGACAGTGATGCACCACCATGACTATTCCTCAAAGAGGCCATGAGAGAGTCAATAAAAAAAAATTAATAATATATATAAAGATCACATCACATACAGTACATATTATATTTTTATTACTTCTTGTTAAGACCTTGATAATAAGATTACACAAAAAAAGAAATAAAAGTGTTCACTTGATTAATATTATTTGTTAAGTTTCTCTTCATTATTATATATAATTTAAAGAATGAGAGTCTGCTGGTTGATGTGATGGTGATGATTTATTATTATTATTAATCATTAAAACAACAAGAAGTAAATGTTAAGGACACATTTGAGATGAGTAAAAAAAAAATGTAAGTGCTCTTTATTTATTTATATTCAACAACAACAACTACAGTGCAGGCACAGAAGCAAGTCTACAGCTCATTAAATAACAAAATGTACCCAATAAGCTGTAGAGCCCGCAACAAAAGTGATCCATTCTGAAGAGGAAACCATTCTTGTGTGTAAACACAAAAAATTAATGTGGGGGTGTGTGCCCTTTGGCCCCGAAAGCCTAGATGTCTTAAATCAATCATAAATCAAAGAATGTTGGATAAATGGGCCGCAGAGACCCAGACAGCAGTCTCCCAACCCCCGTACCTCCCTTTCTGATTTTTTATTGGTCCAATCAGTTTTCACCCGCCAATCAAATTTCAAATCTTCAAAATGACAGAACCGGTGCCCTTCTGTTCGTCTTTGGCGGCGGTCTGATGAATCTTGTGGGCAGGACAGGAATTCCTTGCTTGGCCCGCAGTCCCCAGCTATAAAGATATCTAAACTCGCTCACCACTCAACAACAACAACAAACACCACCCGACAAACAACCAACACAAAAGCAGGCTACCTTTACAGTTTGACAAACACAGAATGTACGGCTACGAAGTGTATGCACCTCCCCATGGCTTTGGACACTATTCAGGAGGAAGCAAAGTGGCACTCAAGATCCATGGCAAGCACCTCGTCGCTGAGAATGGCGCCCTTCGTCTGGAACATCACGCGCATGGAGACCATGGCCTCTTCCACATCAAGCACCTCCATGACGATCTGGTAGAGCTCAGGACTGCCCATGGCCAATTTGTTGCCATTGATGGCCACCAGGTGTATCTGACTCACGAGCACCACCAGTACAACACCAAATTCCACTTGGAGCATCATGGAGGCCGCGTTGCCTTCAGAGTGCACCATCACAACAAGTATCTGGGCGCTCACTGGACTGAGCACAACGTTCATGCACACCATGAGCGGTCTCAGGGAGAACTCTTTGAAGAGGTCTACTACTAAACCAGCCAGTGCACTCACAAGTGTGTGGTAACCACGTTTCATCTTCGTTGACTTTTGTTTCTTCCTCGTTTGCTTCCACTTGGTCAAACAAATAAACGAATTGTATTAATTAATCTTTGCAGAAACAATTGGCATGGTGATATTGGGTGTGCTCTTACAAAGCAACCTGTATTGATTTGTCTTTTTGTGAATATCCATTAGATCTCTGTTTGTGTAAGAGTGGAGAGAGACCTGATCTCTTCCCAAGCACACAACAAGTAATTAACTGAAGCACCCTGCAACCCAGAGTGGTCCACTGTGTGTGTGAGAGATAGACAACCAATTTTGTTGTGTGAAGATGAAAAGCTAATGTTAAGGCAAGAGACATGTCTCTTGGGGCTCAGATGTGTGGTTGGTTTGGAGTGTTGAGGTGACCTTCATTCAAAATGCAGATTTTTCTTTGAAATTTGATTGGACGCCAACTAAGGGACCAATTATTTTTTTTATTACACGATTTGAATTCGGGATATTTTGGGGAATTAATTTGCATTTTTTAATTTTGCGTTTATCATTATTTGAACAAATAGAAGAGGTAGCATCAGCAACAACAACAAATTCATACCAAGCTAGCACTGACCCGGTGCTCAACAACTGGCTGGGAAGTCTTGAAGAAGACGTTGCCAAGCAAAGGTACAAAAACAAACCCAGAGAAGAGAGGGTGGGAAAGGATCATTCAAAGGAAACGCTAGCCCCGTCATCACAGTTGGCGTTGTTGGGAGGCACAAACTTGAAGGGTGTTGGAGCTTTTTGAAGCACATTTGAAGCAAAGTTCTCTGTAATCATTATCGCCACAAAGGATTTGTTGTTGAGGTCATTTGATTTTGTGGGGAACAAATGAACATACCAAACATGGGCCCTCCCCCTACGGTGCCCCCCTTTAAGAGGGGAACGTCTGCTCCTTCTGTACATTCACCCCACACTCATGGCTCTTCTTCCTCTCCCTCCGTGCCTACCACTGCGTTCTACACTACTTCCCCCTCCAATTCTCCCCCAACTTCCCCCTCGCCCCCGCCCAGAGTAATCACAGCTGGCAGAGGCAGAGGAGCCCTCAACATAGAGAATGCCCTCAGAAAAAACCTCAGTGAAGCCCTGTTGAAGAGAAACGTTCACTCCTGCCCATCCAATCTTACTCCTCTTGCATACGCGGGCCAAGACCCAACTTCAGGAAACGAAGGGGCACCCCCTCCTCTTCCTCCCCGTTCTGAACAGGACTCGGCTCCTCTAGCTCTTGCTCCCCCTGTGGATTCTTCTTCATCTGCTCCCCCTCTCCCCCCTTCTCTCTTCCCTCCTTCTCTTGCTGCTCCTCCACTGCCTCCTTACTCTCGCCCAGGAGCTGGTGCACCACCATCCCCTCTTCCCCCTGTTCTCCCACCGTCCTTTGGACGCAGATCTGTCACTCAACCCTGCCTAGCTCCATTGGCCGACCTGAATCCCTCTCCCGTTGAAGGTACCAATGGGCCTAATTTGTTGAAAATGAGAGCAGCATAGTTCTAAATGGATTGTACCCTTCATTTCCTTTTCCTCAACAGGTGCCGGCTCGCCAGGACTTATTCGCAGATGGAGCGTCAGCGCAGATGTAGCTCCACTCAGCCACACAACTCCTGCACCCAACGCCTCAGACCCAAAGTTAATACACTCTTCCCTTTTTGTCTGTTCCTTTCTTTCCTCTATATCTTTAATCTGTTTCACAAGGATTTGCAACTAACTTCTTAACATTCACCAGTGCATGGGTGCGTAAGCTATCCCTCACTGACATTGTGCCGCGGTTGAACGAGATTCCAACAGACCCCAAATTGATTGACCAGGTATATCTCCTGCCTTTACTTCGCAAGTATTCCTTGGCAGGTTTGAGGGCAAGTCCAGACACATTGGATTCACATTTGAAGTGATAATTTAGGTACCAGGAGGCAAAGGCAAAGGCTTTTATGATAAGTGCTTTAGAGGTAGTGACTTTGTAAATTGGGTCATCAGTCAAGGCCTCTCTCAATCCAAAGAGGAGATTGTGGGCATGGGCGACATGCTCCTGAAGGTGCATATAATCTCACACCTACACAATACGCGCTCAGTGTTTGCCAGATTGTTGAACATCTCTGAAAAATAGTAAAATAACAACTGATAATTGCAATATTAGGCCATACTGGTGGTAGGATTGTGCGGGGAGAAATTTGTGGACAGTGAGTCAAATATCTATGCCATCAACGATCTTCCACTTGGCTTGAACATCGCTGGCTCAATGATGGCGTCAGCTATTGGTGGCACACCCTCAAAAAAAGGTAAGGTTTCTGAATTCACGAACAAGGACGTTTGAGTCCAAAGTACTCAGAACATGAATTGTCTCTATGTGTGCAGAACAAAAGAAGGCTGAGAAAAAAGAAGAAAAGAGGCTTAAGGCGGAGATGAAAAAAGCCAAAAAATCTTTGAACAAAGAGAAGAAGAACAAGAAAAAGCCCACGGAGGAGACTCCTCCCACTTCAAAATTGTTTGGTACTAGCCTTGAAGAAGTGCTGGCCCTTCAGCATGTCTGGCTTGGTCAACAACAATTCCTGTCAGGTTCGTGTGAATGTGAACCCATCAAGCAATGCTTTTTTTTTTCAGGGCAGACATTCATTACTTTTTCATGTTCTTGAATGTACAGATGCTCTAAGAGAGCAATATTCAGCATCAGAGGTGCCAATCATCCTGAAAGTTCTTACTGACAGAATTCTTCAGCTCAATGGAACCACATCTGAAGGTAAACCTTCAGTTAAAATCTATTCTCCACTTTGCTCTTTGCTCTGACAGCTTAAGACATCCATGCCAAAAGGTATATTTAGGCTGAGCGGTAACCAAGAGGAGATAGATAGGCTGAAAACTGCCCTTAATGAGCAAAACTATGACGCTGTATCAGCAGAACCTGATGTAAATGTGGTTACTGGAACATTTAAAGCCTTTCTAAGGTGATCCATCCAACCAGTTGTTTATGTGTATTGAATTTATGTTCTTGTCGTTCAAGTGAAGGAGACAGACACATGTGTGCACACCTTGGATCATTCATCTCCTTACTTATATATATATATTCTTGACAGGGAGCTGAGAGAGCCACTGTTTCCTGTCAGCTTTTACAAACGCTGTATATCAGAGGGAGCATCAGCTTCTGATAAGGCTAAACAAATCCTTACGGTGAGTTTTTTCTCCCCCTTAACTTTTTTTACATGTATATATATTTAAAAAAGTTAAGTGGTAGTCATTAAAAAACAGAAACTGAACTATTTAGATAAAAATATTATGCACACATCATGTATACTGAGACCTATATGTTTCCTTACAGGAAATTCCTGAACTCAGTAGGCGTGTTGTCATGCTTGTAATCGAGTTCTTACTAAAGTTCCTTCATCCTCAAAATATCAGTGTCACAAAGGTTAGTAATCTCTCTGTCTCTCTTGAATTCATGCAGTTAGTGTGTAGTGTGTAGTGTGTAGTGTGTAGTGTGTAGTGTGTAGTGTGTAGTGTGTAGTGTGTAGTGTGGGAGCAGAGAGATTTCAATTTGCTCAAGAATTCAATGTCTGATCAAATAACAAACTTTTTTTTTGTGCCTTGTGTATCTACAGATGGGTGTTGAGAACATATCTATGGTGTTTGCGCCACTGTTCCTGAGGAGTGATGGGAAGGATCCAACGGCGATGCTCCTGAACGTCTCCTACGAGTCCTCCTTTGTACAAAACCTCCTAGAACACCACATGAGCTTGTCGTGATGCTATTTTACACCAGGCAATTGAAGGTGATGAATATGCTACGTTCTTTCATTCTTACCATCCCTTGTGATGATGAGGTTGATCCCAGTTGAAAGTCTCAAACAATTAGTTGTGTCTGTAAAGTCATTTGGTACAATAAAAAGAATTATTATTAATATTAAATTTTCGGGTTTGAACAATTAATTTAAGCTAAACCATAATCCAGGATATTTCCGAGTATACGTAGGATCGTTCCAGGTCAGCCAATAGAAATCAAATGAAGGTCTTTACCACGTCACCCCCTTTTTTCCCCCCTTATTGCGTTTGCCTGCGCTTCAGCTCTACATTCTAATTCGATTACCTTCCCAACAATTGTAGCGACCCGAAGTATTCGTTCAACAAGACACAAAGATGTTGTTCTGGTGGATGATCGTTGGTCTCTTGGTGCTTGAGATTATTCTCTTGACCCTTTTGTTGGTGCCACTGCCTCTGATTCTGACGCGCAGCGTTGTTGACCTCCTTGATAAAGCCCAAAAGCCCATGTGGGTGATCCTTGTGATCATGTGTTGGGTATTGTTCGGTAAGTTGACTGTTGTGGTTTTTTTTTCATGCTTTCTTTAACGAAATTGGGAAAATAGATTCAACCATGGAAATGAAAAGACACCAGGAAGAGCCTCTCGCTGCTTCACCCCTTGGTGGCGAAGTATTACAGTATAACAAGAGATGGAGATCAGGTAAGAGCGCAACAATGATGAATCTCAACTGTCGAAGTAAAATTTACATTAATAATCGTTATTCCTCACTAAACAGAGAGAAATTTCTACCTGGTCGCTTACACTTGGACGCTGTTGGTGATTTTACTGAGGACCCACTTCCAGGCCAAGAAGAACCTCGAGTTGGTCAGTGAGAACGCCCACCTTAGGGACCTTAGAAGGATCAACCTGCAGGAGGCGAAGAAAGACAAGTAGGCGTATGCAGTGGAGTGTGCCACGCCCACAACACACCATGGGCACAGGACACATAACATGACAACTCTTTTGCAACGACTTGTGTGTTGAGTCTCAAGATCTTAAACACAGAGACGAGAGCTGTACATATGTGATCAATTCAATTCACTATTAATTAATTTTACTCAATAGATCATGTTGTGAGATCTCCTTACAAACACGCAGGGTTCCACCCAGTTGCTTTCATGTTTGCTTCTTCTTCGCTAATCCCTTTCTCTTTCTTCATGCTGTTGCTGTGGTGGTGGCCTGCTGTCTACCTCTTCCTTGCGAGCGCACCGTGGGCTGCTGCTGCTGCTTTCCTTTCGCCGGTTCTCCTTCCCTCTTCCTCTTCCTCTCCCTCCTTGCTGCTGGTGTTGTTGTTGGCCTCTTCCTCTTTCAGCTTCGCCACGTCCCCTTGTTCGCGATGTCTGCAGACGACGTTTGTTATCGACAGAGTGGAGCTCAGAAAAAGAAAAAGAAGCGAGCAAGCAGCAGCCAGTGGCCCTTAATATGGTCAGACCAAAGCGACCGCGGATACTAGATTAGCTATACCTTCGCATGAGGGGATGGTGATGATGCACTCCAGGAGGTGCCCGGTGAGGGGCCTCGCGGAGGTTTGGTCCGGCCTCGCCTGCCAAAGGTGAATGTCTCGGGCACCTTACACGCATACGTGCGTCCACCCCCCAACAACTGCGCTGTAAAAGGATTCGTTGCCGCTGCTGCTGTTGTAGCGTCACCACTGGTACCCGTGGCAGTGTCATTCTTCTCTTCTATGGCCATACCCGCTTCATCGGCAGCTATTCAGAATAGTCGCGATGTCAGAAAAGCCTTTTGTAAGCTCTCTCTCTCTCTCACACACACACAACACCATATCTTGAACTAAACTCTGGGAAGTAGTAGTACCATCATGTTGTTCTACACGGACGGAAGCAAGCATGCTTGTAGCTGCGTCCATCATCTCTATCGTTCTAAAAAAAAAAAGAAAGAAAGATGAAATGAGGTAACACAAATGAATGAATGAATGAATGAATGAATGAATGTGTGTGTGAGAGAGAGAGAGTATACTTTTGTTCTTGTGAGGTGTTGTTGCATACTCGATTTGGCTTGGGCTTTGACTTTTTCCTATTAGGTCTTCTCTGGTGGTGGTGGAAGTGGAACTCTTTTTTTTTTTACACAAAGAAGAAAAGAAGAGTTAATCTCCACACAAGGTTGGGTGCCTTTCTTTCTTTCTTTCCTTCTTGTTTGCTTTCTTGCTTTCTTTCTTTCTTTCTTATAACAGCAACAGTTACCTTCAGGATATTGATGAAACTGTACAAGATGCTTCTTACGATCTCTGTCCCTTGCAAACTTATGGTCACATCCCTCAACCAGGCATTCATACTGTACACACATATATATAATACCATCAAAGTGTTATCTTTGAAGTGTGTGTGTGTGTTGAAGATTCAAAGAGAAGAAGTAGTTGAAGAAGAAGAAGAAGAAGAAATAACCATTTTTTGTTTCTTTGCAAGAAGCAAGAAGAGAGAATCATGAGTCTCCAGCACATGCAACTCAAGCAGCCTTGACATGGGATATGCCCGTCCACAAGTACTGCACACCTGAATGAAAGGAAGGAAGGAAGGAAGGTAAACCAAATTTGAGATTGGTGTGTCTGTGGATTTCATTCAAAGCTTACAAAAAGTAGAGAGGGGGCACCAACATATCTGTGGGCACTGTTGTAGTGACTCTCCATTGCAGCCACTGAGGTGATCCACTTATTACATCCTTTGATGTGACACCTGAACCGCTGCCCTTCGCTAGCAGCAGATCAAGAATTAAAAATTGATACTCTTATGAGATTTGGTGTGTGCTCATTAATTAATTGAAATTCAACCTGATCTCTTCTTGGTCGGGCTCTATTTGGATGGCACATTTCTTGGCAAAGAGTTCTCTTTCGAGGTTGCCCTAAGCTTGGTTTCATGATTAAAGGGATGCTGACGGAATAGAGGCAAAAACTAAACCAAAAACATGTTTGGCTGCAAACGAGAATGAGATTGTCACCTCTTCCCAAAAAGCGTGATCTTCTGCAAATCTTCGCTTCACTCGGTTGCCTATATCACCTACATGCATGAGTTCATGCATGGGGGGGAGAAATTTATCGTTAACGATCTCAGTAGATTACTTTATTCAAGGGAAGATGACACTGTAAGCTTACAGTGTCAACATGTCCCTATGCTAACTTACCTTCAGTAACGCCAACAGCATGCATTTTCTGAATCAGTGTGGTCTCAAGATTGGCGCCCCCCCCTCATGCAACAACCCCAGCCAGAAGCCACAATTACATTTTCTGCAATAAAATTTGAGAAAACGTTCAACGATCGTCAAATAATCGAGTCAAAATTCTAAATTAATGTATTAAAAATTGAGCAGGATTACTGCAGTCAATAAATGGTCCAAAATAATAAATAAAAAAGAAGGAACACCATCAAGTGATCATCACTGCCCCCCAAAATTCCAATTAAACAATTCTGAATTAATGCTTAGAGCCATATAGTTTGCTGACTTCCAAAGCTTTTTGTTGTGTTGCACTCCTTGGTGGAGTCAGCTGATTCCAATTCCATAACATGTCTCAGCCCACTGCACAGACGCAAGGTAACACCATACAATTCGTGTTTGCAAGCACACTTGGATTGATGATTCACTTAACTTGGCCAACTTCATAATCAGAGTCGCAACAGTTTAACAAGCTGCAAAAATACATTCGCGTTGTTTTGAACATCAAGGAGCCACCAGAGGAAAGACTCAAGGTGATTTTATCCTATCTTCACTCCCTCAATCACAAAGCGTCCTTAACCTACCAAATTCTATTTTGTTTATTCTGGCCCCATCATTTTGGATGGATTTCTCTTTGTTTTCAGGCTTGTGCTGGCTTGAGGGCATTTTTCAGGCGGCCAGAACACTGGGCACTTCTGTCAAAGTCCTTTGACAAACTGCTGCCCACACTAGAGCAGTTGCTGCGAGATAGAGTGCCAGAACTGAGAAGGAATATCACCAAGGTTTACTTTTACTCTCCTCATCTCTTACAAAACTGTGCCTCTCTGTTCTCACTCGATTTTGTGCACTTCTTCCTGTATCTTTCTCTTGCCACTTGGATATAATTCCCTCTCCTAATCAGTTTACTGCCACATATCAAATCAAACATTTTTAGGTGTTGGGTACTTTGGGTGCTGTATTAGGAGCCCGTCCTGAGGGCAGTACATTTATTAGTTGGGTCTTTCAGAACTTGGAAAATCCTAAAAAGGACAATAGAGTGTTATATCTACGGACTCTGAAAGAGGTTGTCTTATCGTTTTCTTTGTTCTTTGTTCTTTTCTTTCTAAAGAGATAAGATCTAACCCGTGTTTTCCCTTTTGTCTGTAGTTCCTTGATGCAGCAGATAGAAAAGCAGTCGATCTCTATGCAGCCATGATAGTGATGAATATGCAAACTTTCTTGGAGAGTATCCAGCAGTCAGAATTTCTCACCCCAACTGTTGAGATTTTTGTTTGTCTCACCCGCAACCACACGCACATCCTAAAAGCCCATTTCCAGGTAAGCTGCCAACCTTTTGACATCATTATTCCTTTCACTTATTTGTTGTTTGGGTATTCAGGACCTAGTTGACTTGTTGGTGGGATGGGCTTTGGACACCACACTTTCCACCAAGATCAGCAAATCCATCACGGGTGTGTACACATGCATCCAAGCTTTTACAGTCTGAAATTATAAATTAACCAATTGATTTTCCCCTTGCACCTTTTTCCTTTACAGAGAGCTTTGTTTCTTTTCATCTTCTGTGGATAGGGCCCAATCTTGTTTTTTCATACGACCTGTTGGGCAAATTTTTAGTTGACATGGAGGCCTTGGCCGCCACAAGAGGCTTGCAAAAGCAACAAGTGAAGCATCTATTGCGGTTCTTAAGGTACTGGGTTGATGTTCTCGACAGGGTGGCCACGTTTTTTTTTGCCAACAACACATTTATCTTTTTTTTTACATTAGCTGCTTCACTGCCGTAGCACGAGGAATCGGGGCACAATGCTTTGTTGAAGAAGTTGTACATGAATTCATTGATCGCCTTATTGAACTGTTTAAACTTGTACACGAAAAGTTTTATCACAAGAAATGGCTTCCTCAAGGTATATCTTTTGATATCTTCTGTCACTTGTCTTATAATGTGTTGTAATTTCGTTGGTCTTTCTCTCTTCTGCAGCAACTGCGGCTTTAATTGTATTTGCTCAGCTGTTGGGAGACTCATTTGCACCTCACTTTATGCCGACTCTTGAATTTGTATTGTCTCATATCACTCCTTTACCAGACAATGCCATACTCAGCAGACTCTGTGAGTTGTTGCTACAGGTAAAATACTTAAGGACTTATGTATGTGAGAGCAGAGAAGATATGTTAAAGCTGTTTTTCTGAGAATCACCTTTCTTTCAATAGTTGTTTCGATTGCAAGGAACTAGAATACCTGCATTACAGGCTATTAATTTGCTATTTGGCCACACCTCTCCTTTTCCTCCGCTACGGGCGTCCTCTTCTCTCACACTGAGACGCAGCATAGGGCATCTATATGAACATTTCTTTCTAATACCGAGAGAGGATGCTGTCGAGTGTATAATATCTCACATTACCAGCGAAATGCAAAGCCTTCTTAGGTCCCTCGTAAAAGCAAGCGATTCCAAAACATTCATTCCACACGAGGAATTGAAAGCTTCACCACAGCAAGATGACTCATCAGACAGTGAGCCTGAGGCGCATCAGGCGTATACAAGCAGAGAGCTCACTGAGTGTTATCTTTATAACCTTTCTCTACTCAGTTTTGCAATATCACATGACAACGTCAAGCTCTCAAATGAGCAGAAGGAAAAGATAGTGCGCGCACTTGCTGAGCGTGATCCTGTGTGCGATCCTGAAATTAAACAATTCGCTTTGCTGTTGCTGGGTCATTTGGCAGCGTTACGACATCTTACAGCTTCTCCCACGTATGCCCTTATGCTTTCTTTTCCCTTCAATGCTCTAGCTTCTAATGATACAACAATTCTTTTCTCTTCCGAACAGAGCGTCCTTGGGAAGTGCAACGAAGAGAATCATCTGCACGACAATACTATCGGCGCTTTCTGCCAAAAGTTCAACACAAATTCAGTTATTTGCCATTCAGTGGCTGGATGCCATCGCCTCTCAGCTACATTCCATGTCCGCTCCTCCATCCTCTACTATACCTAATACAGGCTCATCTGAACCGCCAGCGATAAACAAAGACTTTGTTAGCTCATTCTTTTCTCCTCATTTTATGGGCACAAGCTCTTTAGCTTTGCTGAAAGCTTTATTAGAATTGGGTAAGTGGGTTCATTCTCAATTCCGTTAAAGTCATTTTTATTTAAAAACAAACTTGTTTGCAGCACAAAGCAGGGATGATAAAATCAGGTTCCTAGTTGTTCAGCTCTTGCAAAAGTTATCTAGCAAAGATGTATTTTCTCCAAATCAACTGGAGCATATTGTATATGCAGGGGCAACAAGGTACCAATAGTCATAGTGAACATGTTAATTCTTGTCTTCTTACTTTTCCCCTTGTTTTCTTTTTTTACCAGGCTTGGGGACTTCACTCCACACGTTCGAAAATCTTACCTGGATTTGCTGGCAGAGATAGGTTATTCTGTAATCCTCAATAACGAGCCTTCACCTTTGCCGCACGAGGACGCCACTACGAAGGTTTCTCATCAGTGTTGCACTTGTTGTTCATTTGAAGCACATCAAGCTAACTGCCAAAATATCTTTACAGAGAAAATTAATGTCTTTGGCTTCTTCTGGGATATTCCGTGCTCAGCATTTTCAACGTATGATGGGCTTCCTTTCTCAGAAAGGCAGAGAGACTCTCAGCGACTGGCTTGTGCGTATTTTTTATGCATGCCAAACTCCAAGTATTATGATAGACAATCAGAAACTTGCACATAAGTCTCAGGCTTTGTTGGAAGAAGCGAATCACTCTGATGTGGTATCAACTTTTTGGGGTCTTTGGGAATGTGCTCGCTATTGCATCAATACACGGTTGAGAACTCCCTTTGGAGGTCCTATGCAAACCTTCGAGGCAATAGAGAAGCTACTCATAGCCTATGCACTTACTCAACCCAATGCTGCTGCTTCTTCGCAGCCCACTATGACCAAGCAATATCCCCTGAGGATGCTGCTTTTGTTTGCGGATCATTTGGAAAAGCAAATTTTCAGCACCTTCGAGGGCTGCATGTCTATTGAGTATCGCCCGAGCAAGCACAGCATCGCTTTCTTCCGCGCTAATAGGAAAGTCTGCACAGATTGGTATTCACGGATGCGGCAACCCCTCGTTTCAGCCAGCGCTATCTGCGATTCTTCAGCAGATATCATCCGACACTCCATGAAGAGATTGCTGGACCTGCGATTGATTGCCGCAAGGTGTGTGGCTACAATAAACCCTGCTCTACTGAGTGGGAGATTTTTTACAGTTTGATTGATTAATGTAAATATTTCTGACTGAAAACCACTTTTGGCTTTTTATACTGTAGGACTACCGACATAACCAGACTAAGAAGGATATCACACGATATAGAGAGCACACTGATCAGTCTTACTTCTTCATTCATTCGTACACGAGAATCCGATGCCATGGAAGGTAATGGGTCTTAAAATACGTTTATATTTATTGAGACAACCTACTCAAAGGTGATCTCGAACACAGGATTGGCCAGTTGGGCGAAAACTGTTGAGGGAGAACTACAGCAACAAGTTTCAAGAGTAACTTCAACTGCTGGTGAAGAAGCGGATACACAACAATCGGTTGCAACCGCACTGGTTCTCCCTGCATTGGCTCCATGGATGCAAGGTGCATTGCCTCAGTGCAAGGTGTGTGTCACATTTCTAAAGCAATAGTCCTATCGGCAGAAAGTCACTCATTATCCTCATTCTAGGGTTATTACGAAAAAGCAATTGAGGAATATAAGAAGGTTATGGAAAAAGATGAAGAAATTCTGTCCATCGAGCCAAGCAGTGTTAGTTTCATGGTTTCGCAGCTAACGCAATGCTATGTTCAACTTGCTGACTGGACATCTTTAGAGGAATGGTTGCTCAAACTCAAGGAATTTCAGAACAAATTCACGCAACCCGCTTTGCAGAGGGCCATCCTTCTGCCAGCAGATATCAACTTCGTGATGGCACTCTCTAAATTTGACCAATCTGACTATGGAAGTGCTTCAGGTATTGATATGTTAATCCAGTCACAGTTTATGATTTCGAAATGAAGCTTGTCTGATATGTTAGTTTCCGCTTTTTGCTGGCAGCATATATGGAGCGAATCGACCGAAATAGGTCGATAACATCATCAGCTATTGGCCTGGATCCTGTTAAATGTCTGGAAGCCAGTGAACAATCCTTGCTTCGCGCTCTGCTTGCCAGCAAGGTAACGCTTGAGATGAAAAGCCATTTTTCATGTTACTTATTTTCTCTTATTCGTTGACTTTTGCAGGCCCTCTCTAATGCACCTTTGGAAGAAGGTGCGCGTGGTGCAATAGAGCAACAGATGCGAGATGATATCCTCTCTGCACGCAATGCAATCGAGGAATCTGTGCGTACAGCTATTTTAGATTCAGCAAAGAAGGCACACCCTTTCCTTGTTCAGCTGCATTCAATTCAACTAATCGAAAAGGAAAGTTTGAATGCAAAGAATTCAGCAACCATTCTGGATTCTCGGTATGAATTAATACCTACCACAGTATCTAATGAGTGTAGGCATTTTCTTATCCCTTTTGCACTACTACCCAGAACCACTTCAGTCTTACCTTCTATGCTTGTCGGGCATCCTTCTACTTCTTTGGACCCTTTTATCCATGAGGCTGGCGTATGGAACAAAATCTTGAGAATATGCCGACACAAGAATGAAAGAGGAGAATTCAGCAACGAGAGTCTGGATAGACTATGCAACCGGCTAGCCAAGCTTGCCAGGAAGCAATACAATTATGAATTAGCTTATAGAGTTCTTAGCTTTCGCACTTCTGGCCAAGCAAATCACACGGCTTCTGATGTTCATGCGTCATTCGAGGTATTGTGTCTCCTTCCCCGCTCAGCTTGTTTGGAGTATTAAACAATGAATATAAAAGGTGGCCAAGCTACTGCATGCACAAGACAAGAAAACAGAGGCAGTTATTCGCCTGTGGGAGCTCACGCGCGTGCAAATGAGGGAACCGAGAGCTACAGGAGGAGACATATTTGCTTCCAAAGTCTTTCTGAAGTTGGCCAACTGGTATGATAACTATTTTTCTATTCTTCGGTCGTTCCTACCGTTCCACGAACCCTCATTATCGGTTTTGTGCACATTAATAGGCTCCATCAGGATCGTGGGTCTGTTGATGCCTCAGCACTTCAATCACAGATGATACTCAAGGCCTCTACAGCACAGGTACTATAACAATCACACAAACAAATCAACCATGTTATTATTAATAATTATTAAATTTTATACCCTGCAGGGACAAGGAAAAGGCGATACGGACTTAGAAGCACTGTCTGGGGCTTGCTTAGAGCAGGCTACCAGCAAAGACCCTCTACATGCTGAGGTTCCTCACTCCCAAATGTCTCACGTTTTGCATATCTTTCATGTTAATTGTGTGGTCTCTTTGTTATCGAAGGCGTGGTTCCGCTATGGTACATGGTGCTACAGGCACGGTCACAGAGAGCTTGAAACCTTAGAGGGACACGTCGAGCTGACGAGAGAGGAGATGTATAAGATCACTGCAATTATATCTCGGTGCGATGATCTCCACCACCTCAATAATCAAGATCAACAGCAAGTCGTTGAGGTATTTGCACAAGCAACATCTTCTTTTTGTTGTGGTTTGGATGGCACTTACATTTTGTGTTGTGGAGAATTTGTGGTTAAACACATTTTTATTTTACAGAAAATAGGGTCAATGTTTAGCTTGTTCTTACAAAAATCAATAAGTGAACAGAAGCATGGCTACAAGAACGAAGTTAAGGACATGCTCAATGAAATTTGCCCATGGGCCACTACATCTATAATCGACGAACGTACGTTTAGCCTGTGGCAAGCTAAGTGGGAGAAGAGAGAAGAGAGAAGAGATGTGTGGTATGCCATACGTTAAATCACGATGAGCTCTAAGGGCTTATCACTCGAAGTGTATTATTTAGAGCCGGAGCAAACTAATGTTGTAATACGTATCAGTCATAGGAGCATGGAGTGGAGTACAAGGAAGGGTGCTCAAATATTACATAACTGCTGTGCGTTCCTACGCGCGCTTCCTTCATCTCCGCTTCTCTGATACTCATGAGAAAGTTTTCCAACGGTACATATTGCTATTGTTATTTGATAGCATCTTTTCTCTTCACTGGTTTAATTTACAATTGATAACTCAAATGCAGAGAGAGAGAATATCATCTTGGCAGCGCTCATGCCTACAAGAGGCGCTATGGAGAGGGTATAACTGCAACACTACGACTGCTACGTCTACTCGTGAAATATGGGCACGCTCTCGATGAGTCTCTTGTTGACGCCCTTCGTCAAACTCCTCCTGCTCCTTGGAAACAGATAGCCCCACAGGCAAGATTTATGCTCTTATTCAGTTTAAATCGTCCTTTCTTATGGTCCTGGTGGGTGAGGTATGCAGTTGTTTGCACGATTAGGCCATCCAGACCCCTGGGTGGGCGATCAGGTGCAGGCTCTGGTGGCTCGTATTGGAGACTACTTTCCTCATATAATAGTATACCCAGCCGTAGTTGGACTGGCCTCAGCTACTTCTGAGAAAGAGCTGAAACAATATCAAGGTAAATCTTTCTCACAATAGATGTTTGATGCTCAGTTCTCACCGTTGCAATAATTAGATATTGTAGGTAGACTGAGAGTTCGCAATGAGCAGCTCGTAGAAGAGGTCACACAGATGGTCGCTGAGTTGACTCGCATCACTATATTGTGGGAAGAGGAGTGGATTGTTGCACTCCAAATGGTACTTCTTCATAACATCTGTGCTATCTTTTTCAAAGTAATTAACAAAGCCCTCTTTTTAGCTTCAATCTGATGTCAGCTCACGCATAAGAAAATTGAAAGAAGAAATTGCCCGTGTCAGAGAAAACGACCGTTTGGGGGAAGCTGAAAAGCTTCGTATCATTGAAGACAAGTACAGTGTTATAATGCAACCTGCCATTGTCCAACTTGAACGCCTTATTACCACCACCATTGGCGCAACACCTCGGACTCCACACGAAAAGAGCTTTCAAAAGACATTTGCACAAGGTGAAGAAAGTTGCAGTTCTTGTTTAATGCTGAAAGATTGAAATTATTTCTTCCTAACCTCAGCGACTTGATCCATTTACTAATTCTCATCTTGAATGGCAGCATTTGAGAAGGCCTTGGATACCTTCCGATCACCTTCTGACCCTTCAGTTCCTGAAGCTGCCTGGCAACCCTGGAAAGAGGTTCTCTCTCTCTCTCTCTCTCTCTCTCTTGATTGTCTTGGCCTATAACTTACGGAAAATTTATTATTATGGGTAATCCATGCCAGCTCTACAATCAAACGAGGCAGTTCTTGAAGCCCAATTTGAACTTGCGTGACATAAGCCCTGTACTGGCCTCCACCAATTCATCTATTATCTGCATCCCTGGTTTACACAACGTAACGTCTTCCCTCCTATAGCTTTAAGTATACCCATTCCCCCCCATTGTTATCTATATTTACGAGATTATTCTGCAGGAGGATGAGCGTAAAGGTGTGGTAACTATCCAGTCGTGGGAACCTTTAGTATCTATACTCCCCACGAAGACTAAACCCAAAAAATTGAAGCTTGTTGGCTCAGATGGGAAAAAGTACGCTTATCTCCTTAAAGGCCGCGAGGATTTGGTATGTATTGTCAAATGTTCAAGCAACATGTTAACAGTTGACTAAAGATGAAATCCTTCTTTCTTTACAGCATCTGGATGAGAGAATAATGCAGTTTTTAGATATTGTAAATCAACAGCTCAGAAGTGATAAACAAAGTTTCAGCAGAGGACTACGGGTATAATTTTTCATAGTCCCTCTTGTAATTACTGCGGCATTAAGATTCGTGTATTATTCATTAGGCACGCAACTACGCAGTAATTCCGCTGAGCAAGCGTTCAGGCCTAATTCAATGGGTGGAAGGGGCACTACCATTATTTACTGTCTACAAACAATGGCAGTTGCGTCTCAAGGCCCAGCAACCAGGCATGTCTTTTATTCAGAATTACAGTATCCTTCATAAGACTTTCTCTAGATTCTGATTCGGAATTTCACCAAACAACTGCAGAGCACCCCCTCTTGAAACCCATCGAGATGTTTTATGCCAAGGTGATCCCTGCATTGAAGGAGCGAGGAATAGCAAACGTTGTGTCTCGTCGAGATTGGCCCCAAGAAGTCCTGAGACAAGTCTTCCTCCAGCTCGTACAAGAAACTCCTCGTTGGATACTATCAAAAGAGCTATGGTGTGCTAGTAGCTGCCCTAGTGAGTGGTGGCAGAAAACTTGTGTCTATAACAGGTACACATGATAGCATAGATATCTTTTTGGAACTTCTTACTTTTGCCTAATTTTTGTTTTCATTAATGGAAATTTATAGATCAGTAGCAGTTATGTCTATGGTGGGCTATATCATTGGGTTAGGTGACCGTCACCTGGACAACATTTTGTTAGACTATGCCACAGGGGAAGTCATACACATTGACTACAGTACTTCCCACTCTTCACTGTTGCAGAGCATTCTTCACCAGTTTCAACAAAAAACCTAATCTTGTCTCGTGGTTACGATCAGATGTTTGCTTTGAAAAGGGTCATAAGCTGAAGGTACCAGAACGTGTACCATTCCGTTTGACACAGAATATGACAGAAGCTCTGGGACTCACATCAACAGAGGGCATGTTTCGTATTGCCTGTGAGCATACTCTTGCCGTCATGCGAAAGTGAGTACTTGTGCATTTAATAGCTAACTCATTACTAGTATTTACTACAATTATTATCCCCTTCTCAGGAATAAAGAGACACTGCTTACTCTATTGGAAGCCTTTGTCTATGATCCTCTTGTTGATTGGACAGCTGATAGGTTTCCTCCCTTAAATGAGCTGAAAAGTAACCAACCATACAGAAACCTAAGTTTGATTTGTTTTGTAGGGCTGATGATGCAGAACGTAAGAATATGGAGCTAAGTGTTGGGCTTCGGTTGCTCGCTTCTCGTATCGAAGAGATGAAGAGTGTACTTACAGTAAGTGTCAAGTTTTTGGTTCTATTCCCTTTGTTCATCCTAACAAATTGTTCACTCTATACCAACAGGAAAATAAGGATTCTTTGGTTGCCTCCTTGTCAGTCTTGGGACACAGCCTCCTTGAGTTCTGCAGTTGGAAAAATGATGTGTCCAGTCTCAATTCTCAGATACGTGAAGCACTGGCATCCCGTGCCACTCTCCAACAAGACCTTGCTCTGATTGCAACGCAGGAGGCGCAGGTAAATATATTGTACAACGAACGAATGAAATGATAAAGATCTTAACGTATTTACTTTTCTATGCATAGATACGGGGCCCCTATGAGCACAAAGTGAAGGAAGAAAAAGAACTTGCGCAAGAGAGTGCTAAGCATAAACTTGCTTTGCAAAAAGCTCAACAAGAGGCTCTGATGTATTTAGAAAGATATACCAAAACTGAGAGAGCAATTAAAGTAAGTCAGACCATGGTAAATTGAAGTGAGCACCGTAATGATGAGTGATTTATTGTTTTTATTTTACAGGGAACGGTTAGTGCTGCATTACAATCGGTGACAAAGGACACGGACCTGCATAGCAAAGTCTTGGTGCAAGGCGTTCGGCTCATCTCTGCTAGCTCTCCTGAGCTACATAATATTTGCGAACAGTGCACAGAAACAGAAAACAGGATGGGCTCACTGCTGCAAGCTCAGAATTGTTTGCTTGGCTTCGCATTGGTCCGCCTCTCTAATTACCGTGAAGCGCTTATGCCGCTTCCACCGGAATACTACAAAACAACAAAATGCGACCAATGGAACCACCTACTCACGCGACTCATACAAGATCCTACTCCAGACGTCCTAAACCGTGCATGGTAGCTACCCTTCTACCTTTATGCCTTGCCTGATTCAAAACTTACGTCGCTTAACTATTACTACAGCCAATGCTTAACTCCAGTAACACTGACGGAGAGTGAGGCTCAATCTGCTCGCAACCATGAGCAAATGCTGATAGACAAGGTAATTTAGTCTCACCGTTAAAGATTATTTTGGTTGTATGATTCTCTGAATTCTCCTATGTCTTCAGATCAAACAGCGAGAACATCAGTTTGAACAGCTAAGGAAGGAATGTCCCCATAATATTGATTTACTGCAGACTGCGGAGTCTGCAGCTCGTCAAGCACTGCTCGAGTTTGTCGACAATGTAAATGGGTATGAAGGCGAACAGAAAATAACCAACAAGAAGGGATTACAAAGGACCACTTTGGGAATAGCAGGCACACTTTCATCCCATTTAGCAGGTCTATCGATTCTTGCTGAAGGTCTTCATGTGTTTGAGACACTTCCAACCAGCAATAGCACAGTAGATCTGTTCAACACTGTGGATATGGAGGCAGAAAAGGTTATTTATACAGTTTCAACACTGAGAGACTTTTGGGAAGGCACCAGCAACACCATAGCATCAGACATATCAAAGGATTTGCTGTTCCTTTCCAAGGAAGTGTTGGCTCAGCTGCAGACTTTCATTTCAAGCTTTGTGCATCCCATGAGTTTTGAAATATTTAAATCTATTCGATCTAATGACCCAACGTACGTATTCCATGAAATCCTGATGAAAAAGAATCTTCTCTGCTTTCTCACACACATGTATTTCTGTGAACGAAAAGGGTCAAGGAAGCCGTAAATGGCTTATCTCAGCTTGCACTGAAGTTGGTCGAGTATGAAGAATTGTCCAGAGCTATTTGTCAAAGACGCAGCGCTCATACCAACCTCATCACGAATTATCACAAGGATGTTGATTGCATTATCCATCGTATTGATGAACTTGGGCAGCAAAATGGGTATTTACCAGTTCCAACTTAAATTTACAGCCATATGTGTATATATAACATCCTGTTAAACACTTTAGAGATAATTTAAGTTGGGAAGAAGCAGAGGAGGTGGCCACAGAACAAGAGGAAGAAAGAGACAAATTAGAGGCTCTTCGAAAGGCCTGGGACGAGAGGGAAAGGACTCTTGCTCGTATTCAGCACGACGTCACCCTTGTAGATAAAGAAATCTCCTTGTTGGTATGATACCGCCAGCTGTTCTCTCCTTTTTTCTTCTTCCTTTCAGTTGTACTCACGCATATGACATGAAGGAGGAAAGATTTGAAAAGTTGTTGTCTGCAGACAATAGTGGAAGAGAAGCTGCTGTAAATAATGGCAAGTTGATCCTGATAGCTTTTAACAAACTATTCCAAGGATTACAGGAGAAAGACACCAAGCTACAGGTAAGAACTGTTGTATCTTCCTGTTCTCTTTGATGACTAATGTGTATATTGTTTGCCGGCAGAGTATGATACAACAACATGCAGTCGACATAGAGACAACTTCTGAAAGCCAGCAACTCCACTCAACAACAAGAACGAACACAAAATCTCTCTTCCTCTCTGAAAAGATCAAAGTAACTTTGACCAACCTTAGCTTTTTCGTTTTGTCAATTAATTTAACATTATATATTTTTAAGATCATGGACTCAGTGTTTAGTGCTTGCAGCGGCACTAACAATATAGACTATTATCTTGAAAATGCTCTTCCATTGCTCAGGTTTCTTGACACTACAGAAACTGCCTAGCAGTATGGTGGTATTAAATCATTATGTTATTTGTTTCTGGCAGAGGTTTTGTGGATAGGTATTTAAGCCAAGTTTTTTTGCCTACACTGCGGTACCTGGTGGGTCGATTCGTGCGTGTGCACCTTAACACCCTCTCCAAAGAGAACTGCCCAAGTTCCCTAAAGGTATTTTAGAAGTGACGCTGTCTTCCCGATGGTGAATTGACAACTACTCAATGTTTTAATTTTTTTACAGAGTGAGATCTTGGTCACTGCTGTGGCTCAGAGGATTGAACACAGCCCTCATAGAGAACACATTAGTCATATCTATCAACTATACTGTCTAGCTATTTCTGCCCACAATTCCATTAGAGCTGCACAAAAGGTGCCTTAAAACTGTCTCCTAGTTCATTACAAGATCATTTTATTCTGACCTGTGTGGCTTCTGTAGGCGAATGGAGAGCGTGATTTAGTTATCTTGCAGTCTGAGTGCTTCCTTGAGAATTTAAATAAGGAGCTCACACGCTTCCGTTGGATGAATGAGGACGCCCTATTGCTATCAGCCCCCCCTCCTATGCCATCTCCTGTGCCATCTCCATCACAGCCTATCACGCCCAGAACCATTACTTCTCGTTCTCAGGTATATATTGTACAAAAACAAATTGCTTACAACAAGAAAATATACTAACTATCGTTCTCTCTGCTCTGCTCTCTGCTCTCTCACACGCACACGCACACGCACACCACACTGTGCACAATCCACACATAAAATAGTTGTTGGTGGATATTCGTGAAGTTTGCCAGCTACTGGGGGGATTGGAGGACTCGCTTCAAGTCTGCGAACGAGCTTACGCTGTTCTGGAAAACGATCTCAGTCAACGCCTACCTAAACTTACAAATTCTCAGATACAGGTTCAGCATTTCCAAGAGAGTATACGCCAGAGGCGCCAAAATTTTGTTATCTTATCAGATAAGGTCTGTATGCCTCTGTACTCTTTAATTGTGTCGAAATTCTAATGATGTTTTTGTGTTAACAGCGTGATCAATTGTTGAAGTTGTGCAAGTCAATACTGGAGCTGGAAAGTGGGCGTGATGAGCTTCCTGAACCTTTGCGTTCCAAGCACACCCCACTTCTTTCCTATTATAGCAAGATTGTACTTAGCCTTCATGCGTACAGGTAGCAGTAGCGCTCAGCTCATTCTCCTCTTGCTTTCTTCTATTTCTTGTTGCAGCACTGAAGGCAAGTATTTAAATCAACAGGCAAGAATTAGGACAAACTTATTCAACTCTGAAGAATCTCGCAACGGAGAGAAAAGAGAAGACAAAACGTCAATCAGAATTAGCTACTCAACTGCAACATCTCCAAAGCAAGTTCCGCTCTATTGAGCACAAAGTACGTTCCATACTTTCTTGTTTAAAATATTGTAGCCTGCCTTACTTTTATGCATTACCTCATGTTCTGATCTTACTTTTTCATTGATAAAGGGGACTACATGCAAGCAGCAGGTGGCGGCTGATCTAGCGGAGGTCGAGCGTAGTGCTCGCTCTCAATACGCTAGCGAGGTCATGTCGCTGCTTTCAACTGCTGTCAAGACCACAGAAGCCTCTGAGCACCTCCATGATATCCATGCTATTGCCCAGGTTTGGCTTCTGATTAGTTTGATAAACAGCTGTATTATTGCATGGCTAATACCTTTGCATTTCAGTCCCTGCTTTCAAACCAGACAGCGTTTAATTCAGAGGTAAGAGACGGAATCTCTTTTTTATGATCTGTAAGTTACTTACATCTTTGCTCTAGATCTCTATATTTGTGCAAAATGTATCAGCCTTGATTGACGACAAGGCCCCTCCGCGGCTTTTGCCAGCTGAAGGCATTCAGGTATGAACGATTCTTACTTCTCTCTCAGCTCCATTCTCTGTTCTCTCCTAATTCACACACACATTCAATCATCGTGTGATGATATAATTCAGTCGTTGGCAGCGGATTTTGTACTGGGAGCTGAGTATATTTATGAGCAACTTATGATTTTAGCACAAGAGTGCAGAGCACAAGCAAGCAACCAATGTGAGGAACCAAATGAAAACGGTACTTATACTATAAACAGAAGATTGTAAAATGGTTCATTTTTTTCTCTGCCAGCACAGACTATTTATTTCTTGTAAAAAATAGGAAATGAGAAGGACGCCAATGGCCCGAATGAGCCAAACGAAGATAAAGAAGAAATAACTAATGAAACTAAAAGTGTGGATAATGGTGATACAGCTGTAAAGGAACTGCCTAAACCGTTGCAGAAAGAACAGCAACCAGTGAGTAGCCCTGCATGCAGCAAGACAATGTGTTAAATGTAATTAAATTGCCTAAAGTAGTAATTAACAAATCCGTTGTATGCATGTTTTAATAGGATGAGGAAGGCGAAGAGGAATCACCTGAAGAGGACGAAGAAGAAGAGGAAGACAAACTTGAGCAACAGCAACAGCAACAGAAACGAGCACTTTATTTTTCTTGTGAATCTCTTGTGCAAAAACAAAAACTTCTTTTCAGCCCTGTTGGCAGTATAGATGTTACAACTGCACATAGCGCAGCTACAACTGCAATACAACTTCATGATGCTTCCCAACAACAGCAACAGCTGCAAGTCTTACAACTTGGAACTCAAGATGCTTCTGGTATGCTTCCCTTTCTTTCATTTCGAAGCACATAACGAAGATTTATATACAATTTGTCTTTTCAGCTCTTGGAGTCGATGAAGCACAAACTAGAGCATCCAGCCCCTCTCATCCCGCGCCTGTTGGTTTGTTATTTCCACTTATTGAGATAAAAAGTTCAAAACTCCAGTCAAATGCCTTCTCTTACTTTGTATTTATCATTTGAAAGGTAAAGCAGTGGGCACTCGTGGAGGACTGAGGGAGCAGGAACGCAATGCGTACGCAGTGCAAGTGCTAAAGCGTGTCAAGGCCAAGCTAGAGGGACGTGATCATCAGCTAAGCGATGGCCAACAACACCTGAATGAACACCAGCGCCCACCTGAAGCATCCTCAAAGCTCACTATTCAGCAACAGGTACCTGAGAATGAGGAGAGAACAATGTTGAACATTAACATAACTTTAATTTTTTCATTACATTGTGTTAAATACTTAGGTGGACATGACAATCCAGCAAGCAACAAATCTGGATAATTTGAGCAAGATGTATGAGGGATGGACTTCATGGATCTAACTAACTTTGGTATACATACCTCTCTGCTCTCTCCTCAAACGATAAAATAAATTGAAATTACCACACAGTGATCTTATAAAATGGTAGCGACCCTTAGAGGCATCTCTCTGCTCTCTCTCTCTCTCTCTGCTCTCACTGCTGTCCAAGAGTGAATTAGTAATCCACTCTGACTAACCCAGGATCTCTGACAGTTGATTGATTGGCCCATTAATTTGGTACCAGTAAGGTGTTGGCAAGGGCCCACCATCATCATGCATATAAAGATGTCAACACAACAGCCCCAAAGAACAACAACCTAATTCAACTGGAGATGGACAGAAGTGGATAGGGCAGGGTGCTACTACAAAGGCGGACCAGGACAAGGCAAAGGCCACTCTCTGCATTTGATATCTTTTATGTTGTGTCCATTTGTGTGACAAGTGCCCAATTCTCTCTTATTTGAAAAAAAGGGAAAGTGTATCAAAACTATCCATCTTGCCATTTCAAAACAGATCAGTAAGAGTTCGACAACCCTACTTACAAACCTTTTCTGTTTATTTGTCACAATGACAACATGTTGTTGTGCTCGTCATTATTATTTGTTACATTACGTTCCACTAACTTTGGGTGTGAGTGTGGTTGTTCTTTTTTACACTTTGTTATGCTGCTCAGATGCACAGCAGAAGAACAATAGTTTGAACAGGACCTTCCTGACATACCTCAACCCATACCTCACATACAATTCTTCTTTCTTCCCAAGTGAGTTCCAAGATGAGCAACTCTCAGAAGAAGGCCTTCAGAGCTGTCTCTCTAAGATGGATGTAAAAGAAAAAGGTTCTAGATTCCATCCATGGATAATCGTGCTGTGGAATACTATGCTCCTTCATCCAAAATCAGGTCTCCCCCCCCCCCAAAGTCTTTGCACGAAGATTTAACTTGAGTTTTTTGCATTAACTCAAGTTTTTTGCTAACATGTGCAGTTACAAGATAGCAATCACAGGTCTTTGCCCTTTGGAAAACAGAATCAAGGAGGGAGACTGGCTTGCTTTTCTCAAAGAGAAGGCAAGTGGTGCACTACCCCACCCCATAATGACAAAGAAATAGAACTGACGTCATGGTGGTTGGTGGGTTGGTGGGCAACAACAATAATTTACTTTGGGGAATCTTCAGTTCACACAGCGAAGGGGAAGGACGAATCGCCCCTTTTTGCTTCACCTGCAGACAGACCCATTCTTGTGCGCAAGAGGCGAAGACGACAGAGCAGCGTTCGAGTAACCACAGCCAACGCCTCCATCGATGTTGTTGTTGTTGTTCAACGCAACACCGTGCTCGCGTTGCATGTAGTTCGCGTAGCGGCGGCGCATTTCGTCGGTGCCCAAGTCGCGCAGCACACTCTTGAGAGAGAGCACCAGATAGTCCATCATCGCGTCGGTGTGGAACGGCGACGGAGTGAGGCGCAGCCTCTCCTCTCCCGTGGGCACCGTTGGGTAGTTGATGGGCTGCGCGTAGAGGCCGTACTTGTGCAGCAGCTCGTCGGAGATCCTTTTACACAACGCTGCGTTGCCGATGAAGATGGGCACGATGTGGGTCTGTGAGGGCATCACCGGGAGATCGGCGTCGCGCAGGTCCCTCTTGAGCTTGGAGGCTCGCTCCTGGTGCTTGTCGCGCAGCTCGGGGTGCGCCTTCAGGTAGGCCACGCTGGCCCGGGCGGCAGCCGACAACGGAGGATTGAGCGACGTAGTGAAGATGAAGCCCGGCGCAAAGGAGCGCACGGCGTCGACGAGAGGCGCCGATGAGGCGATGTAACCGCCGCCTACACCGAAGCCCTTCGCCAACGTCGCGGTTACCACCGATATGCGGTCCATGACGCCATCCCTTTCCGCTATGCCCGCTCCACGCTCGCCGTAGAGGCCTACCGAGTGCACCTCATCACAGAGAGTCAATGCATTGTGCTCTTCTGCCACTTCGCAAATCTTTCCCAAAGGTCCTATGTTGCCTTCCATAGAATAGACAGATTCGAAGACGACCAGCTTAGGCACGTCCTTGGGATACTCCTTCATGAGCTCGTGTAAGTGGTCGACATCGTTGTTGCGGAAGATTTTCTTCTCGCAGCCAGACTGGCGTATACCAGATATAAGAGATGCGTGGTTCAGCTGATCTGAAAAGATAACCATACCTGCACATACAACACCCAATTAGTCAAAGGATATTTAACATGTTTCAAAGGCAAATGTGCTAACTATAAAGAATGAGTTGCAACTTCATCAGAAAGACTAATCTTTCCAACAGCGCCTTAGAGGCTTCTTCAATATAATGCTGTCATCACGTGAAGCCCAACCTTTCATGAAAGATGTTACCACCAGATTTGGGAAATACCTGGTAACAATTTAGCCATAGTGGTGATGGTGGCTTCGTTGGCAATATAGCCCGAGTGGAATAACAGAGCGGAGTCCTTTTGATGGAGATCAGCCAACTCCTTCTCGAGCTCTACATGGTAGTGGCTGGTACCGGAAATGTTACGTGTACCACCAGCTCCAGCTCCACACTGTGCGTAAAAGAATTACTTAGGGGCTTGGCTGGATGATGAAATTATTTCTGATTAGGGCGGAGAAGTTTTCATACCTTGTCAATGGCTTCTTTAAAAGCATCCAGTACAACAGGATTTTGTCCCTGGCCTAAATAATCGTTGGAACACCAAACAGTGATAGGCTTAATTTGCTCTTGCCCATCTTTGTCCAGACGATGGAGAAGCGCCTCTGGGAAGTGGCCCGCTCTACGCTCAATGTGGGCAAATTCTCTGTAGCGGCCCTCTTTCTTGATTCCATCGAGGGCCTCCTCAAAACGGGCATCATATTTTGACAAAGTATTCTCTGAATCTCCTACTTTGATGTTATGAAAATTAAAAACTGTTGATGTTTGGGCCAAGTAAATTTTTGTTTAAAGCAAAAAATAATACCTTTCTTCGACGTGTTGTCGGCCGTGTTCCTCTGGGGTTTCTTCAAGAATTCTGATGCTATCTCTTGCTCAACAGTTGTCGTAGAATCTGAAATGGCAAAAAAAAAACAGTGTTTAGAACGAAACTGAACATTTGAAAACAAAAATAAATGTTGTCAAACTAACCTCGTTCATGAGTCTCTTCGGCGTCCAAGTGGATGGCGTCAATCGGAAACATACTGTTCTTATCTGCATCATTTTCTGCCTGATCAACCTGGAGGTTGTAGAAAGCCTCCAACGGAAAGGCGGGCAGCTGCCTTTGCATATTGGCATGGGGTGCCTTTACCGGACGGCTGGGGTTAGCGCTGCAGAGGGACCTGCTTGCTTGAGACTCCACCATGCCCAAGAAGGGGCATTGGCCTCCAAAGTTGATCATGTAGTTTGTTAGCTGGGTGCCAGTGGACATGCTCAAGAAGGGGCATTTGGACCCGACGACAGCAGAAGACAACAGCCGCGCCTTAGTCGCTTGCGCCATATTGTTTGAAGAGCGTTCAAAGAGAGAGAGAGAGAGAGAGTTAACTCTTGTGGCAATATCTCTTGGGGAAGAGATAGACAAAGAGGCTTATTGTTACAGAAAGGTCAAAAACAAAAGGGGCCTCAAGGCTGCTCCCTGTGTGTTCCCTTGGGAGGCAATGTCCGACCATCATCGGTCGACATTTAATTATTTTCTTTTCAAAGTATTCCATTTATTGGTTTGTCGGTCGGAAATTCGAAATTTAGCGGAAAATGCGTTCGGAAATTTTATGGTTTTTAAGCCAAATCGCCGCAACATTACACCATTCATAAATCAAACACGGATATTTTAAATATTCATTTAATAATAATAATTTTGAATTTTCATTGGATTTTAGTTATTTGAATTCCGCTAAGAACCGAAACAATCCAAAAATTCCCTTGCAAATAAGTCCTAGCATATTAAGGCCTGTGGCCCAATGGAAAGGCGCTTGACTACGGATCAAGAGATTCTGGGTTCGATCCCCAGCAGGCCTGAAAACAAATCTTTTTTGCCCAATTCAAAAACAATTTTTTTGCCTTTATTTTGTTGGATCTTTTTCGCTCAGAATTCTATTCTGAGCGATGATGATGATACAGCCAGATTCTGATGAAGTTGTCTGTCTTTCACCCCCTCCTCCTGCTCGCACAAACGTGCGCTCGCCACCTACATTACAGGGCCAGTTAACAACGACAACAAAAGTCACCGAACCAGGTATGAGTAATTATCTTCCTGCTGGCTTCCCCACAACTGAAGCACATTTTCATGGAGTGCATCAGCTCAAGTGTACACCAGTGTGCTTTTTTTTTTGGGGGGGGGGATTGTGGATTATTATTAACGTTTCCTGTTGCAGAAGTTGTAATTACACTCAGCTCAGATGATGAGCAAGAAGGAGAAGAAAGTCAGCCCAAGCACACAACAGGTTCTATTGCTCTCTTGCCCAATTGGCCAAATCACAAAAGTGTTAACAGATAAATTCCCACTTTTGCACAGCACATGAGGTCCGCCATTGGCTTGCTGCTATTGATCACCGATATGAGCAGCGATATGCAACTCTGTTCACAGAGCATGGCTTTGACAGCCTTCTCGCTCTTCAAACGCTTGACGATACCATCTTATCAGAAATGGTACCAATAAGCTCCCGTTTCCTTTCCTTCAATCTGGCTCACAACTTGGAACGCTTAGGGCGTACTCTTAGGACACAGGAGAGTTATAATGAAAGAAATCAAACAGCTGAGTCAACAGACAAGTTCACCTAGACATATAATCCACTCTCCTCCAGGCTCTGAAAGTCCTGCACTCCCTGTTCCTCAGAAAAGGACAATACCACCGTTTCACAAAGAAGAGGAAATCGCATACCTTGGTGAATCTCCAAAAAAGCGCAGAACATCACCTGTACAAATAAGCCCTCGCCAAACCAATAGAGTACCAACAACCTCTTCATCGTTACCTTGTTTTGCATTTTCTTATAATGATTCATGTTGATGATGTTCCCGCTTTGTCTGGCCATGTTTTTTACACTCAGGCACCAGTAACAAAAGCCTTACAAAAGACCTTTGAACAGATGTTTGGCAGTTTGCTAGAGAGACGCTACACACACAGCCCGCGAAGACCTCCAACGCAAGAGCAACTCCAAAGCGTGGAAGACTTGTTGTCATTGGCAGTGAAACATTCCTCACCTACTGGAAGCCACACACTGCTTTAAGGAACACAAGAACAACAAATCAATATTACCAACTATCACATTATCTGTCTGCTGTAAAAAAAACAAAACAAAACAATGAATATTATTTATATTACACACCATCTCCCATCTTTTCGAACACATCACCAATTCTCATCGCCACACAAAAGTGCTTCGCTCAAACATGCTTTTGTTGATGAAGAGCTGCAAACAAATGTTATACATATCTGCTACAAAGAGACTTCATAGTATTTGATCACAGTCCCCAACACGTTTGCCATTTCCATCCTCTTCCAACAACCTAAGCCTTTTTTGATTTTTCACTTTATTTTATTGGATACTTTTTATTATTTGATTTTTAATTCGCCGAAAAAAATTCAAAAACGAATTATCATTGGCTCTTCAATTGGACAGGCAAAGCCTACGTGTGCGAAAATTATTGGACCAATCAGCGACGCGTTGCCAACTTTCCAAGACATTTCCTCTGCTTCAATCACCCCTAGCTGTAAATTTTAACGCCCCCCCCCCCAAGCCAACAAACCTTTCATCCCACCACCACAGGTGCAGTCGCATCCAAACATACAAACACTCATTCGTTCGTTCGTTCATTCAGACAAGACAGCTCTCTCTCTCTCTCATAAGGACACATACGAAGTCTTTCTATTTACCACAGATTCAGAACTGACCAAGTCCAGACAGAGTGCTTTCATTTTCTTATAATACAGGCAAAGGTAACCTGCCTCCTCTAAGCTTCAACGTAGCTTGCTCATTTTTTTTTTGTTGCTTGCTACTTTTTAATCGAGAGATTCACCAAAAGTAGATTAAACAGTATTCTTTTTTTTTTGTTGATTGTGAATGAAATAGCCTGAGCGCTTGTTTTTTCGCATGCGAGTTAAGGTCATACGTTCAGAAGGTAAGATGGCGTCTTCTCCCAAAACAGCAACCACAGCATCACCAAGCACAGAGCTGCAGAACTTCATACAGAAGGTGAAGGCCAAGGAGGTCCAAAGGAAGCAAAAACTTGCTGAGTTCTTGAGCAACGTGAAGAAGGATACGCCCCAAATCTCTCAAGAGAAGACGGCCCTGAAGACTTCTTCTTCTTCTGCTACTCCAAAGGCTCAAGCAACTCTGTATGAGGGACTCAAGAAGGCTCGAAGTAGCTCTGTCCCACCTGTGAGCACAAGCGGCTCTAGCACCACCATTAGCCGTAGACTCTATCTTCTAGGCAGACCCGACGATAATCCTGTTGGAAGGAAAGATGACATCGAGTCGAGGAAAAGAAAGAGAAGCGATGATGACGAAAAGAAGAAAGAGAAGAGGAAGAAGAAGCAGCACAACTTGAACAAGAAGTTCAAAGCCTTTGAAGAGGAAATAGAGGGCAGGATGGAGAAGCTGCTCCAGAAGAAGATGGACAAGTTTAGAGAAGAGATTACTGCTCAGGTCAGGAAGGAACTAGCGATCAGCAGCATCAAACCAACTGTCACTCCTCATCTGGCCGGTGACAACAAGACCGTGGCCGTCAAGGCAGACAAGAAGGTGATGGCTGTGCCGAGCGCCATCAAGTGGTCGCCCTCATCTTGCATCATGCAGTGAGTGTGTGCGCCTCTTTTCCTCCCCCGCCTGCTCTGATGGGGATGGCCTTTTGGATTTGTTGTTGTTGTTGTTGTTGAGCTCTCTACCTGTACATGAAAGGCAGTTGAGGACTGGGGGGCGATTTGGAATCTTCTTCTTCGATCGATAAGAGTTGGTTGATTCAATCTGGGTGGACGATTTGTGTCTACTCTCTGCTACTACTAGGTTGGGCCACAAATGTAAGTAATGTGTTGTTGATATCCTTTGTACAAAGAGCTGCACCACTGCGCCTCAGCTATTTAAATCATCACTTTTTTTCGAACTATGGCATGTGAATGTGTGTAGCACTTACTTTTTGGTGGTGCCAGAGAGACAGAGAGAGATGTTAATGTAAGATGATGAACGATTTTTTGGTACGTTAGAAGATTTCAGTGGCTACACTGTGTGAGGTGGTGGTCTTGAAGTAAGTAAATAAATAAGTACATCATCCGCTGATGCTTGTTGTTTAATTCAAAGTGACTCAGGCTTTTTCATGCTTGATGATTAATGATATCTGACTAAAGATTAGGAAAGAGAATCGATCGATTAGAGAGTTTTTAATGGGAGCGTTTTGAATTGGCGAGCTAATCACTAGATGCAGAGGGTGGGTTGGTGATGGTGTGCCCTTGCTCTTGGAGCACATGGATGGCAGTTTGTAGTTGCTTGTTCTTGATGAGGATATAATCTGTGTTGAATGTGGACAGGGTGAAGATGCTCACGCCTGCCTTGGCGAGCGGCTCTGCAATCGAAGAGAGCACCCCCACGAGTGAGAAATCGAGCACTCCTTCATCGACCTTCAGACATCTCCAGCCTCCCTCGACTTTAACATGCTTGTCATCCTCTTTGGAGGCTTCGAGATTCTTCACTAATCGCTCCTCGATGACCAGAGATAGCTCATCAGTCGTGTAGGTAATCGATAGAAATGCAGACGTTGAGGCATTTGCCAACACCCAAGAGGGGATGGGAGCATTCTTGGGCAGCTGGATTACGGCAAACGAGGCAGCAGAGGGGGGCAGCCCGCCTTCTTGTTGTTGAGGTTCAAGCACAACCAACAGATGCATTCTCTCTGAAAGGAAAGAAAATAACGTTATTTGAATAATTAATCAAATCCAACAAGAAGAGGTAAACGAGAATCTCTCTTTCTTGTCACATTTGTATCTCTTCTTCTTTTATTATTATTATTATCATAACAAACTAAACTGATTAGATGCTCTCTTGTTTTGTAACAAAACCTGATTACTCTCTGCAGATTAAAAAAC
>CDFI01107172.1:0-17839 GCA_000826405.1 Acanthamoeba divionensis | reverse complement strand
AGGCACCACTGCCTCATTGCCGGTCAGCCTAAGCAGCTGACTGTAACCGTGCTTGCGGGGCATGCGGGCGTTTGGATTGCAAACGTGTGTAGTTGTGTGTGGGGTTTCCTCACGCGGAAGGAGCTGCCCTACCCAAAAGGGGACTCAACATTGCGGCTCTCGTGTAAACGAGTGGCCTCAAGGTTGCATAATGAGTGGCGTACCGCCCCAGGCTGGNCAACAGAGCAAGGAAAAGTCACCGGTCTCGTTAGTGGGGGGATTACAGCCCTGAGTGGGGTCTCACACACGCCTACACATCGAGTGCAACACAAATGTTCTTTTTTGTAATCCTTTTTTGGTTTCTTTTTTTTTAACAGGGCCTCTGTCCGCTCCATCAATTCCTCATTGCTATCAATTCAAGTAATTACGCTCATCTTGGCTGAGTTTCTCTATTTTTGGGCTAACAATATAACCTGTCTGTGCTGATCATCATCACTGCCACACAAAGATATCAAAAAAGGTTTAAAACTTTCCATGGAAAAAACCGGACACCTCTTGGTCGCTTTGTTGACAGGAAGTCCCAGAACTTTCTGCTGTTGGCTCTCTTTTCTCTCTTTGCACCATCTTCACTGTTAACACGAAGCATAGGTGCCTTTGATGCTTTTTATTTCCACCGAAAGTGGACTCAAGGTGCATACGCATATGGGGACCCCACGATTGATGCCATTGATAAAGATCCTGGTGCTTATGCTGGGTTGTATTGTAGCTTCCACAAAGGGAGATCATTGGTGTAAGCAAACCTCCCCCCCCCAAACCTTTGATAACAATTTCTTTTGGACCCCTATTCGTTTGCGTGATTTCACTCATACATATATGCAGCCCTCTTCCACGACTTGAGCAATGAGGTCATGCCAGTGCTCACAGGTGAAGTGGCTATCCACATACCGCATAGTCGCCATGATGTTGACGTCATAGCTCACAGGCACGCATTTCTCCCGATCTCGCCCTACAAACTTTCAAACATGCAGCCTTACCTTTTGTCTCTTCATTTCTCTCCATCTGCCTTTGTGGTCATGCAATTAAGGCATGGATTCCGTAACATGGGTCGTGCAGCCAATTTAAGCAACTATTACATATTTGAGAGGGCCGAGCATTGGACAGAGGAGCACCCTGACTTTGATGAGGCAGAGGAGATATCATGGTTTGAACATCAAGTGGCCCGGAAGCGCTACAAAAGAGATGAAAGCCTGTGCGTTCTTGTCCCCACTCTTCAAAAAATCAATATACCATTTCTGCTGCAGCGTTTTGACTGGAAAAAAATCAAAGATTCGAGGTTAGGGATCCTCTTTACTCTAGGCAGTGGCACCTTCATAGCCAGTATGGTCTTAAGATAGAGGGAGCATGGGGACAAGGTTAACACAACACCTTAAAGGAGAGGAGAGAAGAAGCGAAAGACAGTAATTGATTGTATATGTAGGGGTGCTTGGGGAGGATGTGAGGATTGCGATCTTAGATGACGGGCTGGCGTGGCAACATCCTGATATTAGTCAGAATTACTGGGCCCCAGGCAGCTACGACGTTAACTTCAGAGACGGTGATCCCACTCCCTCCATCGGGGACAACCATGGAACCAGGTAATGACGAGTGCTACTCGTTTTGGCGACTGACCTGATACAATATCTCAATAGATCAGGAGGAACTGCTGCAGCCCGTGATAATGATATCTGTGGTGTTGGTACAGCCCCCCGCGCCAAGCTCGCTGGAATAAGGCTGCTTGCAAAGGTAGTGTACTCTTCAATTGAACTATAACCTTCACATAAGAGCCAATTAGTGATGCTTCAGTTATTTTCTTTCAGATGGCGTCAGATGCTGAAGAGGCAATGGCAATTGGCTACCAGTGTGATGATGAATTTGCTCCTAATGATATTTACTCATCCAGCTGGGGGCCCATGGATGACGGCAAGCGCCTAGAAATGCCAGGCATCATTCCTTATTCGCCTATACTGTTCTAACTGAGTGTGCTTCTAACCCTTGTCTTCTGCAGGACGTTTAATGCAGGAAAGGTTGGAGTACTGCATACGTAACGGGCGAAAAGGTAAAGGGAACATATTCATGTGGGCTGGTGGAAATGGTGGAATGAACGGTGATAACGCCAACTATGACGGCTACGCCAACTCTCGTTTCACAGTGCCGGTTGCTGCCACTGATGAGCTTGGACTTCCAGCCTTTTACAGGCACCTCACCCACTAGATTTTTGGTTTGGCTGACAACCTCTGTTGCTGATGGTCTTAATCCCTCATCAACAACTTCAGTGAGCCATGTGCCTGTCTCATAGCAGCTACGCCATCATCGGCTCGCACAGGTCATAAAGTAATGCCACAGAACAATGCCCCGGTTAGGTGTTGTATGTATTCTAACACTCATTTTCGACAGATTGTTACAACTGATGTGCAAGATTGCACAGACAATTTTGGAGGCACTTCAGCATCTTGGTATGTGACCTTTGACCACAGAACATAACAGTCGCCAAATTCTCAATTCTTTCAGTCCTATGGCTGCTGGAGTAGTGGCGCTGTTGCTGGAGGCAAACAGGGAATTGGGCTGGAGGGACGTACAGCACTTACTCATTCACACAGCCCGGCGCATACGACCGGACCACCAGGATTGGCAGATGAACGGAGCCCGCTTTTGGTTCAATCACTACTATGGCTTTGGCCTCATTGTACTTACAAATGATATGCTATCCTGTTGAAAGAACAACAAGAATCTTGCTGATATATACTGATTGTTAGGACGCTGAAAAGGCAGTAGAGCTGGCAAAGAAATGGATACCTGTGCAGAGAGAACAGTCGGTCATTAGCACGGGGCTACTGGAAGAAGATGAAGTGATTCCCACTGGTGAGTTAACCTATCCCGCTTCCTCACTGCTTTTTGTACTTCAGTGATCCTCTTGTTGATGGGGGCAACAATAACTCTCTCAGGCAAGTACGCCAAGTATTCAGTGCGATTGAGAAATACATTCACTCCGTCGATGTTCTACATAGAGCACGCGGAGATTCATGTAGAAGCCCAAGCATACGGAGGAGTTGCCAACTTGCAGATTTCCCTTTATTCACCAAACGGTCTTCTTCTCCTCCAGCCATTGATTGCAGTTCTCACAGTCATTATAATGACAGTGTTTGAACTTTTCATCTTCTTCAGGTACGGAGAGCAGGCTGATGGAAAAGAACAGGAACACACGTACGGATATGAACTGGACGTTCTCCAGCGTGGTCAACTGGGGTGAGTCGCCGGAGGGCATCTGGACACTCAAGTTCAATCCCGACCAAGGGGCAAGGTTCGCCCGCTGGAGTTTGACCCTCTATGGTGAGACTCATGCCCCTGGCCATGATGTGCCTGACCATTTTGGTAGACCTTACGCCCCTGAAAACTGATCTTCGCACTGCCACCACCACCATGCACACGTACATATGGGGGTAGGACTCTGCCATCTCTTTCTCTCCGGCCGGTTATGTACATATAAAAGCATGATTTTTGTCTCCAATCGAATTAATAAAAGTGTTAATTATTGAAACAGAATTAAGAGAACAAAGGTTACCATTAAAATTAAAATTAAAATAAATAGTGCCACCACCATACGGGAGGAGAGTTCCCAGTCGTGTGTGAAATGAAGAAGGAAACAAAAAGGGGCAGGAAAGAGTTGTGAGGCTGCAGGTTTAGATGATGAGGACTTGGAAGGACTGCTTTCAAGAGAGAAAGTGACTGAAAGGTGCTATATCCACTTTTTCTTTAGCTCTGCTTGAACTTCCATTTCTCTCATTTCCTCATACCGGATGTGGGAGTACCAGGCAGATCCCAAAATGACCAGAAATGATCCCAGGGCGTTGGTGAACGTTATCTCATCCCCAAAGACAACAGCTGAGATTAAGAACTGAAAACATCCTTTGAAGGTACCACTCACATTGTTTGTAAGAGGGCTGAGGAGAAAAGAAGGAAGCCACAGATTAGTAGGGTATGGTGATAGTTCTAATCAGATGAATGTTGCAACTGACCTTGTATACTTGATCTGTAAGGTCATGGCAATGTTTATAAGGAATCCAAATATTCCAGTGGACACGATACCGAACCAGGTCCTGCCACTGAGTGATGACAGCTCAAAGAGGGCGCTGGTCTCTCCAGATAAGACAATCAGAGGTGTCATGCAAACGATTGACAAAATTGTATTGTACAGCATCAAACGCCTACATAAAGAAAAGTAGTATATGTTAACATGTTTCTGAAAGCTTAATAACTCATCCAGAGCCTCATCACTTACCAGGAATCTCCTGCAACCACTGAGCTAACCTTCTTCATCACAATGCCATAAAGGGCCACAAAGATGCTGGAGAGGACCCCAAAGAGGAGACCCAGCCAGGAGAATTGGGCTTCACCAACACTCCCTATGGAGAATCCTACAACGACGATGAGGCAGGCCTTGATGGCCTTCCAAGAAGTGGACTTGTTGAGAAGAAAGTAGGTGAACACCACTGAGAATAAGATGGTCAATGATCTGGCCACCTTGTTGAAGAACAGAAAGAACAAATAAATGTAAGCACTTAACAAAGAGAAGTACTTTAGGGAAACAACTTGCCTGGTAGAATGACACTTGTACATATTGTAGGCATAAGTTATTGAAAGTAACCATCAAAATGAAGACAGCAGTTAAAGGGAACACCTTTTTGCCAATTGAGTGGTTGTACTCCATAGAAGGGATAAAGTTCAAAACTGAGAACCTAGTTTAGTTTGAACATGTTGGGTAAGAGATTGAACTGACACAAAGTGAAAGATGAGAGAATGATGGTGCTATTACACTTTCTTGACAAGGCCCAAGACGTATATACAAAAGAGGGCTATGATCAGTTGCAACCAAGTAACGAAGAGAGGGTATGGGAAGCTGTGCTTGTCTAACACCCATTTGTTCATAAACACAAGAGAGATGGAAACAAAGAAATAGAAAAGGATAACAAGCCCAATCTTATGCCTAGAAGAAAAGCAAATCTGTTTAACAACTATTCCCATATATCTCCACCACAGATGAGTTATCTACCTTGTGGGAGTTTCCTTAGGGGGTGCAGCACTTTCCATGTCTAAGGATGTCAGAATGGTAATGGAAACTTGACGTCGAATGCTGCTTGAAGACTTTACAGAAAAGGTTTCATCATCATCTTCCTCCTCTTCGTCTTCTTCCTCAGAGAACTTGGTGACCGCAGGCATCTAACAACCCAACTGTCTGATGACCATCACTACAGGTCCTATTGAGTTGTTTGGTTCAGTTAGGGCGCTGAGTTTACCCCTTTTTAAGCCAACAACCAAAAGAAAGGTAGAACTCCTTTGCCAAAACAAAGCCACAGCCTGTTCTGTTCTTTTTAAAACAAAACAGGAATGAATGGAATGGACTCAGACTGCAGTCTGACCCAGAACAGATGTTTTTTTGAATGTTTAAAAAATCTACAACAGGTTCTGGCATTTGAAATATTTTAACTAAAATGGCCTGTGCCCCATTAATGGTACCATTAATGCATTCTGATCATTCCTGGCCAGCAGTGACTTCAGCCCAGGGCTGAACAACAAACTGCTTGTTCAGTGGTGGTTGTGAGCAGATTTGAGCCCAAAGTGATATCGACCTGATTCAGGAGATATGAGTCTGTGCAAGGCGAAGAAAGCATCAATTTCACAAGGATTTGCAGTGGTGAAGGGCTCTGTTACGTGGGGAGGGGGGGGGCACCTCCAATAACCACGGAAATTCAAGAGGACGGTGCGTCATGTGCTGTGCCTCTGGCAGCGAAGAAGAAAGACATGCGCCCTTTATTGCCTTTCTCATGTACCTCTATGCCACTACATTTGTTGTCTAGAAAGCTAATAACTGCTGGTGGCCCCACCATTCAAGCGGTGCAATTGCTAGAGTGAGTGCTCTTCTTCTGGCTGGCACAGATCTCTCTGTTGGCCCTCACTGGACTTGTTGGAAGAAGGCCACCATATGCAGGCTTGTCTTTTCTGGTGTCTGGTATCTCTTGCCTGCATCAACTATGGCCTGACAGATGCCCAGCTTCTATCACTACTTTCTGGTAAATGGCCACACCATCTCCCCCCAAAAAAATGCTCTACTCAAAGAAGCTAAAGTAACATCTCTGTGTAGCAGAGGCAGAAGGGAGTGTATCAATAGCAATGCCCGTGGTACGTGCAGAGCTGCAAAAAGGCCATCTTGGCAAGGTGGCCCAAGAAGATGCAGAAGCATCTCGACGTGCACGAAAACTGCCCAACCAAGCTACACCTGTGCTCTGGCACAAAGTGCTCAAACAGTATGATGACCTTTTTGGCACAGCAAAGATACATGGAGACATGGACCAAGCACTTAGACAACCAAATGCTCCCCAGCAAGACCCCCACAAATCTCTCTCTCGATCAGCAGCATTAAAAGCAAGGATGAAAAAGAGCTTCTTCATCTTTTCCTTTCGACAAGATGTGCCACAAGATGTAGCCCAAGCTTTTGAGTTTGCTGTAATGAACCTCTCTCCACTCTCTCTCTCTCTCTCTCTCTCTCTCTCTCTATCACACCCCCAAGCAGAGGAACATGGATAACCATATTCTCTCTCCCTACATTCGTCAACAACCTAATCTCTCAAACTCAATTTCCAGGGGCGGGTTGTATCCGCATTCTTTGAGAGCATGCGAGTGAAAGTGAAGGTGGCTGTGGACTGGCGCCCGCTGGGTGATGAAGTTCTAGCTCATGCAGGCCCTACAGCCTTCTACAAAGTGGTTACCAATAGGGTAAGTGAAGTGACACTCAACCGGGCAACTCAACCAAGCAGCTTGTATAAATGATGGTCTCTAGATATCTAATACGTTGCTATGTATTATTGTTCTCCAGCATCGGGGTATAAAGATGGTGTGGCTTCCAAAAGCGCTCATGAACCAGAGAGTCGAATATCCACCACCGTATGTATAAATTTGCAGCTTCTCAAAGGCATTGGATATGATTGCTGATGGTGCAATATGAGTCCACAGAGATATGAACAAAGCAGATATGGTGCTTACCATCAACTCAATGGGGACATGGTTTACAGGACTGGATGGAAACATAGCCCACAGCCAATATGACTTGGTAAGTGGTTTTTTTTAAAACAAAAATGATTGCCCTTTTTAACTTGGTTCAATTTGTCTGCAGGTTACTGTTATCATTCATGAGTTGCAGCATGGCTTAGGATTTCTCTCTTTAATTGGTCAAGGAGGCCACATCAACGGCGTAGAGGCTTTTCCAGAAGCCGAGCCTGGCGAACCTTACATCTTTGACATCTTTGTTTATAATCAAGAAGAGGAGCAGATTCTGTCAAAGGCCTCAGAAGACCCCTCTTCACTGGAAACAGTTATGGAAGATGTTTCAGCATTAGTTTGGAAATCAAACTCTTTTCCAACGAAGTGGAAACCACGACTGTAAGCTTATATCGCCTCACACATATGAAGCTTCAACTTTATGTCCATTTCTCCCTTCAAATGAATTGAATCCCCTCACATTAGGTATATGCCAAGCCCCTTTGACGGAGCCTCGAGCATCTCCCACCTGGACGAGACCACCTATCCAATAGGATCAGCTTCATCTCTTATGACTCCAGTTCTAGCCAAACAAGAAGTCATACATAACGTACGTAAACAGTACATTCCACCAAAATATTTATTAAAAAGAACACTCAAACTCACTTTCACTTTACTGCCCATTATATTGTGGTGACCACAGCTAGGAGGAGTGGTCGTAAAGATGTATCAAGATATGGGCTATAAGGTAGTGCACTCTCTTGTTCTTACAACATTATTAGTCAAACATTCACTCATTGTCGCTCTCAACAGATGCGTGACTGCACTCGCCACCATAGTTGTGGAGCATGTGTGACAAACCTGTGCAGGTGGTGTTTCGATGGTGAAAGAGGTAATTATTATTATTATTATTATTACATCTTAAGATTCTCTCGTTTAAGACCATTCAAGTTTTATTAACACTATTAACACCATTTAAGGCGAATGTGGAGACCCAGGGGCCTACCCATTCTCTAACGCGTTGTGCCATCGAAGCAACTATACAGACGTGCCTAACGCTTTGCACTGTCCGATCGATGTAGAGCATCTTGCAGAGATCGACGATTTGGAGCAATGGACGACCGCCGCCGCAAAGGGCGACCACATCACAGCAAGGAATGAAAAACTTGACATTGTGGTATCGATTGCCTCGAATGAGTGCTACGGAATCTTCAACTATTGTATTCTCACCTACCAACAAAAATGTGCCCTTAACATGGTGTCAAGAGTGAGTATGATCCTGCTGCCCCTCACCTTGTTGGCTTTGTACGGCCGAAGTCTGTTCGGTGACAAGTGTCAGGGCCACACTGTAAATTTGTAGTAAAAATCTTACTTTAAATAAATGTAAATGTAACACAAATAACATCTTACAAGTTTTTTGCGAGGTGTGCGAAGATGTTCACTTACCTTTCCGTGGAGGGTTAAAATTTAAGGTCTGAATTAGAAATTAATAAAAAACCAATCAGATGTTTGCGTTCAGTGCTCTGCAGACACACGTGACTGTGAGGACATGCGGTGAACGGAAATGCGAGTTCATCGGGAAACTTCTGATAGGATCTGGAAATTTCGGATTTCATCAACTCGCACAGTCGCGCCGCACTCTAGATCCTTCTTTGGTTGGCGCCAGATCGATCCCCTGTTGGGCCGATGACCTGGCCAGCAAAAACCAAGAAAAGTTGAAAATCATCAATTACGCAATATCTTTTTGAGACCACACATCGCCTTGGTGGTCAAATATTAATCATCATATTATTTTCATCATTCAACAAGAAGAGAGCTTTCAAGCATAAAAACAAAAAAAAAATATTGTTGAGATTCTGTTGTCTCTCTGTTTGTTGGAACTTGCTTCTTGGACAACAAAGTATGCTTTTGGCCAACAAGAGTGTTGGATTCTTCAATTTATAGCAAGAAGGGGGACCCTTTGGATTTTTTTTTCAATTTCAGCATCATCAAAGCGAACTCGAAGAGCTCAGAAAAGCTCAAAGAAGATAATAAGGATTGGATTCTTTCTGGTGGAAATCCAGAGTGAACAACAACAACAACAGAGGCCAAGTGGTGTTTTCATCACTTGTGAATGAACTGTTAGGACACAATGTGGGTACTATTTGTGGTGCCCTCATCTTTCATGTGGAACACTCTCAAAGAGGATGACTTCTTTGTCATCCAAGAATACAAGGCTGCCCGAACACCCCTCCAAGGAGTGATCACATCTCTTCGTTCCACGCTGGGGGGTGAGAAGAATCCCTATTGCTACCGCTTGATTTTAAAGGCAAGGGGAGGCGATAGGGGAATGCATCGCATCCCGCCTTTGATGCCTCAAGTGGTTGCCATATCAAGCAGTTTGACCGAAATGAAGGATCATTGGCAGTGGCTTCAGAGAAACATTGTGCCTGCATGTGTATTATTTGATGATCAAGTCGAATCCGAAGAAAGAGAGCTGAGACAGTTCCTAGTTGGCAAATTGACAAGCCTGGCGCTTCGCGAGAAGGAGCGGCAGAGGAGAGAGAAGGAACATCAGTTGTATCACAAAAATGGGGTGGTGCCCAAAAACGACGACTCCATTCCCAGAGATAAAAAGTTTAAGCGCATGGCAAAGGCAAGAAAGGCCATCAGTGCATCCAAGGAAGCCCCGTGGAAGAAACACTTCCCTGAGCTTGCAAGAGTTGAGGATCTCACCCTAGGTGACCGAACTGCAGCCCTCTTTCTCCTCTCTCATATCACCCCCCTCCCCCAAAGATCCAATGAGATTATTCCCTTCTCTGCTCTCTGCTCTCTCTCTCTCTCTCTCTCTCTCTAAACTTGTGTTGTTTGTTGTATGCAGCTTATAGTTGTGTCTTGTCACGGCGAATGCAGCGCAAAGGACGCCTGTTTGCCTCTGGTCGCCACCTGTGCTTCTACAGCAGGCTCCTGAACACCAAAATCATCGTGCCTTGGACTGAGGTGAGGGTGCTTGCCCGCGCCACCTCCTTTGACAACAACGCACCTGCCATATATATTTCCAGTCAGGAAGAAGAGGCAAATATCCCTTTACTGCTCCATTCCTCCCATTAATTCCTTATAACAGCCTTAAACTTATTGCTCTCCTCCTTCAGTTTTTTTTCTATGCGTTCAAGGACAGAAATGTGGCTTTTACAGCACTAACAGAGATTTGGAGAATGAGCATGGAAACTATGGCTGTCCGTATAACGTCTTCTCTCACATGTCTAGACTCTATGGTGAGTTCAAACATTATATGTTGTGCGCCAAGCTGCTAGTTGCAAATCGTTAACACACTCACAACAGGATGAACCAAATCGCCTGTTCTCGTGCTCTTCACTTCCCTCTCCTTCGCCTGTCTTCTGTCCCTCTCCTCGACCAGAGGCGTTCGATGCGCCGGTCTCCCCTCGCTTCTCTTCTCCTCCGTCTCCTCTTACCACATATACTCTATCGTCACAAACTCGCTCGCTGACAAGGGATATCTTGTCCGCTAAAATAGCTAAGGATCTCCATAGAAAGCTATTTAGGCTCTCAAATGATGAGTCTCTGATCAATCGTAGGTTTAATGTTCCTTTTTGCCTCTTCCCACGGCTATTGTTCTTTCAGAAAAGAAGATATTTTGTTGTCTAAATTTATGTATTACTATTCTGCAGAGTATGGGGCTAGTCTCTGGATGACCTCGTTTTACAGGCAGGGCAATTTGTACATTTCTTCTAATTATGCTTCCTTCCATTCCGAGCTGCACGATGAACTTTTCACAGTTGTGATAAGCTTTAAGGATATTGTTGATATCAGCCTTGTTGATCATAGACTCATTCAAGTTGTTACCCAGCGAAACAAGGTCAGTTATTTTTAAAATAATATTGTACTGTTTGTTTGAATCTGTGTTGATTTTTTCCCCCTTCCATCCTACACAATGCCAGCGTACAAACTGGTAATATTGCAATTAACTAACTGTTCTTTGCACAATTTAGTTCTTTTTTTCTCTGATATCGCGCAGAAAGCAAGCGTTTGAGTTGATGCTCTCTACATGGTCAAGCCACAGGTGGCTGGCTTCACAGCAAGCCAACAGCACTATACCTGCTAATATAAATGCAAACAGGTAATTCAGAGGGTTGATCTTCAATATTTTCGTGGGTCCTTAATATTTCAACTTCAATTATGCATTGTATGAGAGTGGCAAATCAAATTATCCTTACGTTTGCACTCTCTGCAAATTTTAAGTTTTATAGGCATAGACGCTGGAATGATGTCCAGTCCTAGCCATTTCCGAAGAGACTATAGGCAGAGACAGCAAAAGCAACAAGAACGGTGGGACAACTATTTCAGCAAGAACGGTTGGGGTGGCGAAATGATCAAAACCAATCAACTAAGAGATCTTGTTTATGGAGGCATACCAGATGAATATAGAGGTAAGTCCTTACCTGTACTGCAAAGCACAGAGCTTGAGAATTGGATCATAACGCCTTTGCTTTGGAATTCAGGTGTCCTGTGGCAAATTTTTTTGGGTTCTATTTATAGTTTGAACATTAAGCGTGGTGAATATCAAAACATCATCAGCTTTTTCGATGGACAGGAATCAATTGCTACTGCTGAAATTGCACGGGTAATATATTGGAGCACATATATTATTCTAGAAGCTACATAGATATGCAGTATGTTCTATTCTTTTACTCAAACCTATTATAATTGCAGGACGTGCATCGTAGCTTTCCAGAGCACCCTTACTTCCAAAGTAAAGATGGACGCGATGCATTACAGAATGTACTCAACGCATACTCATGGAGAAACCAGAACCTGGGATACTGCCAATCTATGGTATTTTTTCCAAAGCTAGGATTTAAAAACAGCTTCTATTTCAGGAGTGAGTGCAATTCTAACATATGTTACGCTGCATGCAACAGAACATTATTTGTGCTCTTCTTTTATTATATATGTCCGAAGAAGAAGCATTTTGGGTTCTCCGCATCATATGCGAGGAGTTGCTGCCACAATATTTCACACCAGGTACATTTAACCAACCGTATGCCAATAGTACTTGGGGTTTTACACTGGCCATGATTCAATGCTTACATTAATGTATAACAATAGATATGATTGGGTCGATAACGGACCAGAGAGTGTTTGAAGACTTGGTGGAAGAATATTTTCCTGAATTGGACACCCATTTCCAATCATTGGACCTGCCTGTAGCATTGATTAGCTTCCCTTGGTTTGTGTGCATATTTATAGGTTTCATTTCTTTGGAGGTACCTCATATCTCCAACAGCCAAATTAATATTCTATCACTTATAGTGGTTATCATTATATTGATCCCATTGTGTCACTTATTCTCTTTCTAGGCCGGATTGCGAGTTCTAGACATATTTTTCTATGAGGGCTATGAGACCACTTTTTTGTTTAAAGTAGCTCTGGCTATACTGCGTCTTAATGAAGAGCTTATCTTGGAACACGATGACAGTATTACTATTTGCAATATTCTCAAACGTGCTGACGTAGAGTGTGAAACTTTGCTGGAGGTATAGACGTTTTCTTGTACCAATCTTTCTCGGAATCACATATGGAATATTTTAAGCTAATATCTCTTAGGTCGCACAAGAGGAGTTCAAGTCAGTAAGCCGTGAAAAGATCGAAGAGATGAGAGACAGCCACCGTTTTCAGATTTTAAAAGAAATAGAAGAGAACAAGAATCGAGAGCGTATGGGAGATAGCACTAGTAGTTCACCAATCGGCTCGCCGCAAGCACGTCGAAAGGCAAATAGCATGCGTACTGCATCAGCCAGCGACATAGGTATTCAGTGATATCTCTCTGTGTGGTGTATGTATTTCGTGTGGTTTAGCTTCATGTCACTAACACAATAATATATTTTTGTATGGTGAAACAATAGGCAAGCTTGAATATGATTCCCGCAGACTGCCACGGAGAACAGCTCTCAGTAATACAAGTCCCGCTGTTCTGTCGAAATCAGCTTCTCCTCCTTTAAATAAGTCTGCTCCAGTCCGCAAATGCTATAGTGATGAATTTGATGTGCAGCAGGTCGCATCGAAAAAGAAAAATATCACAGCAATTCCTTTCCTTGCTGTCGATCCAGCCAGTGATGGTGAAGAACAACGAAAGATCCCTCCTAGGAAAGCTTTTGAGAAAGTGAAACAAACAGCTAGCAATAACGATTCAAATGATGTTCGTCAGCAAGTGCATTTACCATTAAATGGGGACGCAGAGGCTACTCACGGTGAGAATGGATCAGCTTCTGGACAACAAAGAGGGCGAAGTGATCGCAAACCACGCAGAGTTCCAGTCCCTAGATTGAATCTATTGAACAAATTCAATGGCAAAGAGGAAAGTAAAGATACCACAGTACAACCTCCTCCTCCAGAGCCACCAGTCATGGAACCGGTCGAAGAACTGCTTCTCGATCAGGTAACAAGAAGTTACACTCAAATTTGCACACTCCGAACAGCTTGTTCATCATTTCCTGACTTTTATGATGCTCTATTCTTCTTTCATGTATTCAAAACAGATATTGGACCAACAAATGGAAATGTCTGGACAACGACCAGAGGCCACGCCCTCAGCCAACGGAGCAGTTGTTTTCCGTCGCCGCAGTCTCTCTCTGTCTGATACTGAAGCTCCCAAGTGGGGTCAAGATTCCTCCTCTCCCTGGAAGCAGATCATGAAGACGAAAATGGAGAACAATGGAGGCCACTCTCCTCCGTCGAGAACGAAAGACTTTGAAAACGCAAGACCTGAGACTGGAGTTGATCCACTCTTATCGAGCAACTCTGGTGGCCAGCTGTCGCCAGTGGTATCGAGACAGAGGTCTACTTCGCATTGCCTAGTGCGTCCATCTCTGGTGAAGAGACAGGTATCCCATAGTTCTCACATTCTTGATGTGCTCGCCATATGTCAGACAGAAGGGTAAGTTAACTAATGCACACCGTTACAAAAAGTCATAATTTATTAATAGTAATCTGATCTCTTTATTCTTTTTTTAAAAAAACACTTATTCAATATAGCATGGGCAGATTGAAAGGCGACAGTAAGAAGACAGTAGAGCTAGCACGAGAGCTAAGGAGGACAGAGCTCAAAAAACTGGGCCTAAGCCGAACGTCTACGTGCTCCCCCGATATGCTCCGACCCAGACGGAACACAAAGGGAGATGATGCAAGATCAAGACCACCAAGATCTTTGATAGACGAGCGCACTGACAAAAAGGAACAAGAGGCTGGCACAACTGGAGCCCACCAAGGAAGGAAACAAGAGGTTGTGCAGCAAGATGGCAAGGAAGGAAAGGACGAGAAGGAGAAGAGCAAAGAAGAAGAAGAAGAAGTACTGCCGCCTGGTGAACAAAACAACGGAAAGAGTTCTGAAGACAAAGATACCAGCGAGGAAGAGCTAGAAGATGAGGAGCAAACAATAGGAAAGAAGAATGTACAGTATGTCCAGAATTATTTACTACGATCGAGAAAGACTGGTGGTGAAACATTGGCAAGAAGATCCCCAAAGGCAAGTGCATCTTTTTTTGATCCCCCCTTTCTTTCAAGAGCTCTTTGCCTCGCTTACATAAGTTCTGCAGAGAGGTGTGATGCTATCACGCACACCAAAGTGGCGCCATGACCCAGTGGTCTTCCAGGAGGATACTGATGTCCGCCCTCAAGCACTTGCGTCTCCCACAAACCTTGGAGAAGAAGACGAAGAAGAAGAAGAAGAAAATGAAGACATTGATGACAGGTTCCTCTTCACACATTCCCGTTCGCCCTTATCGGCCGCACACGCTGAAACTGTTTTTTTTTTCCGTGTTGTTGCTACAACCCAAAAAAAGCAACAGTGACGATGAGGACGACGAAGAGGCAGAGGAGGAGGAGGACAGTGGCACTGGCAACAGCAACAGAAAAGAAGAATACTGAATTAATTGTTGATGTGTAATTTTATGTGTACCATAGTGTCGGGCCGCCAAGCAACCCCTTTTTCCGGACAATAAAGCGCTTCGATTGGCCTGAGGTCGGGCCGCTCCTTAACGAAGCTCTCCAATCACCACAGTGAAAATTGACACGTGGCCTCGATGATCGATTCTGATTGGTCCGATTTCGAGTTAGGATGCCTAGCAATCTGGCGTCGGGTTTCTAGGTTTCTGTTTTCTGCGAAATTTCTATATCAAGCAAATGGGAATCCAGGAATGAATTTTTCAGTGTAAATAAGGGACTCCCCTATCATCAATGATCGACTGCGGGTTGCGGGCCTTCAGATGGCGAGAGGGTTACCTACACACGTGGGCCGCAAAAAGGAAAGCCGGCATAAGAACTTTTCAAGTAACGCTGACAGGCCTCTGGTGGTGGTGTTAACAGTTTCTTTGAACAGAGGCTCAAACACTAACGAGGTCGTCACGCTCATCCAAGCTCCAACAGGCCTTTTCGAATAAAATCTTGTGAAGAAGCTCTGCTTTTAGGGGATTTCTTGATGTTTGGCTTCAAAAAAACAAGAAGGAGTCGAACACTATTGTTGGTGCTTTCCAGAACCACTCTCTTATGCCTAATCTGGGCAAGCACGTCGTCGTTTGCCATTGACACAGGTACCATCCACCTTTCACTCACATGAAAGTCTTTTCTTTGAAACTGTTCTTCACCTTCGAGAGGGGTGGCCAAACTAAACTAATCTATCATCCTCCCTGCTTGCCACTTCAGTACATATTCCCACACAAGTTCATAATGTTGAACTAAAGACAGAGTCCCAGGGCGTTCCTTACTATACACCTCCTCCGCAAGTGTTGGCCAGTTTTTTGAGTACTCTTAAAGCCACACCTGTTCCCATCGATCAACATCAAACCCTTCACAAGATCCCCAAACGGGCGCTCAAGAACTATTTTATATTTACCTATCACCAAACGGTGCCAGAGGATGTACAAAGAGCCTTTGAATATGCTGTACGTTGTGCACAACTCCTCCACCCTATTTTGATTCCTTTATCTAAAGTTTGTTTTCTTTCTTTTCAGGGCCGGGTGGTTTCTGTCTATTTCGAAAATTTGCTGATGGACTTGCGAGTGGTAGTAGATTGGAGGGAGTTGGGCAAGGAAGTCCTTGCTCACGCTGGCCCCACCGCCTTCTACAAAGTTGCATCGGTATGCCGACCACTTATGTTCCTATCCCTTCTGTGCTGATGCCATTCTTACTTTATTCTTGCCTGTATTGAATGAACAGCAATCAAATCCCACCAAGTTTGTATGGCTTCCAAAGTCTCTGATGAACCAGCGCATTGCCATTTCTCCACCGTAAGCAAACTACCTCTGAACTGGCACCATCTAAAGCGTTGGTCTAATGCCTTTTTTTATTTTTTATATTCAGAGATGCAGACAGTGCCGACATGATCATTACAGTCAATGCCCAAGGAGCTTGGTACACAGGAATCGACGGGCAAGTGCCTGAAGGCTACTATGACCTTGTACATATTTCCTTCCTTGTTCTTTTTGACTTCTTCACACATGTTGTTAACACAAATTTTTAACGACTCGTTAGGTTACTGTTGTTATCCATGAGATACAGCATGGCCTGGGCTTCTTATCAATGGTTGGCCAAAGGGATCACATCAATGGCGCCAAACGCCTGAGCCAATCTCCACTGGAGGACTCCTACATTTTTGATTCATTCGTGCATATCGCAGGCAAAGGCCCCATTACCGATTATTTCCCCAACACCATGGACACCCAGAATCAGGACATTCTCATCTTGGATTCAACAACAGAGCTTGTTTGGAACTCTACCTCATTCAAGGAACCATTTCTTCCCAAACTTTATGTTCCTGCATTGTTTGATGGATCGTCTAGCATTTCTCATCTGGACGAGGCAACTTACCCTGCCGGCTCATATTCGTCTCTTATGACTCCAATTTTGGCCAAACAAGAAGTGATACACAACGTACGCAGCCTCCTCCTCTCTTTTTGGAAGAAATGATGTAATGATGTCACTTTCTCTAACATCTTCTTTCCCTTTGCATCAATGCAGCTCGGAGGTGAGCTGATAACAATGTATAAAGACATGGGCTACCAGATGCGCGATTGTACACGTTATACTACATGTGGGTCTTGCGTTGCTAACTTGTGCCGATGGTGCTTTGACGCAAATGGAGGTTAGTGTGGCCCTTCTTCTTTTTGAACAAGCTAGCAACAATTCAAACGTTGTCTCTCTGTGTGTATGAATATACTAAATTGTTTTTAAATTTGATCTCCTTCATGAAGGTGAATGTGGAGACCCTGGTGCTTTTCCTTTTTACAATGCAGAGTGCAAGCGTACAAACTCAACCTTGAAGGAGGACGACCTTTATTGCCTTCCTGATGACTCGGAGGAGCCCATCAACAGCATGCAACATGCAAATGGCGGGGCCTACGAAATCGTGGTGGCGAAGGCCACAAACGAGTGTTTTGGAGCCATGGACTGCTTTTTCCTGCACTACCAACCAGACACACTGATCAAGATCATGAAGCTGGTCCTTGTGGTCTCGTGCATCTCGCTGTTGATTATTTATTACTGACCTTCTACCGACGGTCTCTCCCTCCCCTCCTCCTAATTTATTTATTTATTTATTTGGTCAGAGCTTCGCACATACACACACACATATATAGACATATATATGGCTCATTCTTTCTGCATATTGCAGACTGATGGGATTTTTATGTCTGAGTATGTGTGTTGCGATGGCCAATCCCATCTCTCATCGATGGCACTGCTTTTGTAATATTAATATTTAATGTCACGCAGTGTTGTTGGTTGTGTTTCACAAAATGTA
>CDFI01107160.1:0-11297 GCA_000826405.1 Acanthamoeba divionensis | reverse complement strand
TAACAACATCTACAAGCAGCAATTATTGTGTCCTGGACACTTCTCCTGTGGCCTTGGCTCCTGGGCCTTTGGTGTCACCTTCTTTCTTCTATTCTCCTCTTCCATTCCTTTTTCCAATTCTCCTTTTCATCTATTGCTAATAATAATAAACAAGAGGCAATACAGGAGTCTGAGTGCATTGTTTCTTGTTGTTGTCTCTTTGCTTCAAAACAATGATGAACAAAGTGTTCATCACCCTGTTCATTTTGGCCTTTTCTGCCCTTGCATGTTTGCATGCCTCTTCTCCAGAAGACTTCCTCATAACCTCTCTTCCTGGTTTTGTAAGTTTTGCACAACAATATAATAAGAGATAAAAAAATAAATAAACTCCTTCAAACTTGGCTGCAAAGATTAAGAGATTAATCTTACTTTCACTGGTTTGTTGTTGCAGGAAGGTGAATGGCCAACCAACTTCAGGCAGTACTCTGGATACGTGACAGTGGACAACCAGCGTGGGCGCAATCTGTTCTTCTGGTTTGCTGAGAGCCAAAACAACCCCACCACTGATCCTGTAACCCCCCCCCCTTGATTTTGCCCTATGCATTTGTCTGTCTCCTCTCTCTCTGCTCAATCTCTTCTTTGACTTGTGTGCATCTGAGTTCACCCTTGCTTTATGACACTCCTCAAATCCCAAACCATATTGCTGCCAAGGTTCTGGTTTGGTTCAATGGTGGCCCTGGATGCTCGAGTCTCATAGGTTTGATGAGAGAGCACGGACCCATCCGTGCCAGCAGCACCAACCCTGAGGGCGGCATGCAGTCCAACGGCTGGAGCCTCAACAGGTGAATTCTTCTTTGCCCATTTAACATTCATATGAAACAAAATGTTTAGAAACCAGGGTGCTCACTCACAATTGTGCTTTTACAGGGTGGCAAATGTGTTGTACATAGAGGCACCAGCTGGTGTTGGCTTCTCCTATTCGGATGTGCCAGAGGATTACAACACTGGAGATAACAAGACTGGTACTGTTTACCTACCAAATTCCTCTTCAAACTCGCTTAATCAATTCTTTCACCAGTTGTTGTGTGTTCGTTGACTTCACTCTCTAATTCCTTTGTGCTGAGATTGATTTTTATGTAAAACAAACAAAAGCTGAGGACAACTATGCCTTTTTGAGGGGATGGTATGACATCTTTTCAAATTACAGCCAAAACGAGCTGTGGATCTCTGGAGAGAGCTATGCTGGAGTGTACGTGCCACAGCTGGTCGATAAGATCCTCAACGGGCCTGATAAATATCTAAGGTTCACTTGTGTGTGTGTGTGTGTGTGTGTGTGTGTGTGTGTGTGTGTTGCTTTACATGCTGCTTTGTATCCAATTTTTATATACCAAGTACTTTGTATTCGATCAACATGAACAGGGCACGCCTTACTGGAATCATGCTGGGCAATCCAGTGATTGACTGCAAAGACTATGGCATCATTGTCAATCCCTATCCCCTTCAAGTTGAGCTGTTGTAAGTGTTATGTCCCTAAATTCCTCTCATATATATATATATATAAATTAGCTCCCCATACTTTTAGACTTCAAAAAACAACAACTCACAATTGCATCAACAAACAGTTATTGGCATGGCATAATGAGTCTCTCCAGCTACGAGATGTGGCATGAAGCCAAGTGTTCTGAGCCTAATGCGCCCTCACATTGCCAAGAGATCTATTCTTCCATTTTGGAAGAAATTGGCAATGTTGACGGAGATGACTTGTTCACCAATGATTGTACTGGAAACGGGTAACAACAACAACAACAACCTCATCACACCACAACTAGCAAGTAGTTGTTTTGATCAATAGAGCACAACTAACAACCAATCTCTGGTGCTCTCTCCATTCCTGTTTTTTAACAATTAGTACACTTGATATTCTTCAAACAGTGCCCAACTGTGACAACTTTAATACTATATCACACCGCTGGATAAATGTATGTTCCCCTGCTTATATATTGGAGTTACACCACATTATAATATATAATGATGATGATGATGATGATGGCCTTACTTAATCCTTTGTGTGTACACACACAAAGAGGGCAGACGTACAGAAGGCCATCCATGCCAGGCCTACAGTTTGGGAAGGCTGCTCACAAAACATCAGCTACAAAACGGTCAACCCTGACATACTCACTTATCTTAGTGAGTTCTTTGTCAAGGCCTCTCACTTGAAGATTTTGTATTTCGCTGGAGGTAAGTAATAATAGTAATTAGTATTAATACTGCTTGCTGCCATCATGACCACTCACTTCATTAGGCGCCTATGCCCTATGTGTCTCACAGATGAATTTTTAGCAAGCTTGAATGAAAACTTACCTTTCCCTGTCCCTTCCCCTTCAAGATGTTGACATTGCAACAGTGCCGTTTGCTTTCACTCAATATTGTTTGCACCAACTGAAACGCCCAATAACCAGTAAATGGAGGTAGGAAGGGTCCTCTCCCTTTCACCAAGTCTCTCTGTCTTCTTCTTCTTCTTCACACAGTTTGCTGCTTACAACATCTTAAGGTTTGTGTTGACTTCTCTTCTTTCCTAATAAGGCCATATTTCATTGATGGGTCAAGGGATATAGCTGGCTACGTTGAAGTCCACGACCGCTATACGTACGCCACCATCAAGGGCGCTGGACACGAGGTACTTGTTTTGGGAGTGAATGAAAAGGATTGAGCCACACAAAGTGTGTTTTACTTACATAAAAGTATTTCTCTCCATATATTAACAATGAGCAGGCAGCTACCTACCAGCCAGCTTCAGTGTTCCACTTGCTGTCCAACTTCATGGCATCTGGCTCTGTGCCATTAAACAAACCAAAACGACGTCATGCTCATGGCATCTAAAAAAAAACTCTGAACTGTTGTTGGTCACACGCCTTCTTTGATGCAAATTGTTTACTTATCTTGAATTCAATCACTTGATTCCTCTCTCTTGTGCCTGCTGCTATTGCTGTTTCCCCTTTCTCTTTGTCCTGTCTTTCTGTTTGAAGCATTCGTTCCTCTTAATGATGATGATGATGAAGCTCTGGCACTAGAGTGAGAAGTCACTGAGCTGCCCGACAGATCGTCCAGCTGGACCACACTGCAGTTAAACGCCTCTGCAAACGGAATCACATTACCTTAAGGTAAGAACAACAAACAAACAAACAAACACAACACCACAAGAAGGCACAAATTAACATATGCAGAGAAGACAGTGAGAAGGAAGTGTTACACATGCCTTTAGGGTTGTGTGGCTTGAAGGCGTTGTGGTCGTTGATTATAGTGAAGGCAATAGTTTTGAAGCGGTCACGGTAGGACCCCATCACGACCTCGCGAAAGAGCCGCGCCATGTGGCCGGCTGGGTTGCCGTAAGCTCCACATCCGAACGCACTCAACACAATCCCATCATGACCTGTTGGTGTTTGCCCCCACCGTACGTATGTGATAGGCTATGTAAAGCAGGAGTGCGCGAAGAGGCGAGAAAGAGCGGAAGAGTGTTTGTACCGTTGTCTAGGGCGATGTTGAGTATTGCGCTGATTTTGCGCTTTGTGTGGTTGATGATGGAGCCACTCAACACCATTTCCCCATTCACTTCCTCCACAGGTGGATTCGAGTATGCTTCAAGAAAGGTAAATCATTGTCATTCATCCAGTTTACTCGTCATAGGGTGTATTTGGGTACCGTAAACTGAGATGATGGACAAGCACTGTGGCTGTTCCATGAAGGGATATCCTTGGGCCTCTGATCCTCTGAAGACAACCACATCAGGGGAATAGATACCTCCGAACTCGGGAAGTGGGTAAGCCCATTTTCTGAACTTATCCAACCTTAAGTGAAATTTAAGGTAATGCAGTAAGTGTTGTGGCCTCTAGAGACTGCATTCACTCTCCTTGTGTGGTTACCTATAGGGATCTTCCAAGCATTGGAACAGGTTGGTTCGCCGGGTTAGGTTCTCTGTATATATGGTTAGATAGAGATCGGCCAAAGCCATGTCAATGGATGGAGTGTCACGCATCACCTTCCTGCGCGCCTGCCCCAGAGCGGTAACCTCCACCGGGATGAGAACGGGAAGCCATGTTGAGTACCGCCACATTGAGACCTCTCTTCTCTTTTAGCCAAAGTCCTACCTCCAAACAGTCACCTAATAGCGGTTTGAAAATCCAGATTCAGCCACTGAGACAGTTATATTACAAAGTACACAAGATGGGCAGCCACACCTTCCACAACGAATATCTCTGTTGTGGCGTTCGCTTTCGCTGCCTTGCTTGTAGAGAAGACGTGATCAGAGGCATACATCTTGGACCCCAGGCAGGCCCTCTCCATGAGGCGCTTGTCCAAGTGGACAGACTTGAGCCGGACTGTATTGTCATCAGATCCGTCGCCATCAGCTGTGGCAGCTGCGTCGGCCACATAGTACTTTCCTATTTTGTTTTTTTTAAAATTGCAAAATGACACAACAGAGATCAATGAGAGAGCAGAGAGCAGAGAGAGAGAGAGAGAGAGCAGAGAGAAAGAAAGGTGCCAAACCTCTGAGCACAGCGTGCACGGTRCCAGTCTGCACGCAGATCCTGAGGTCGCTGATCTTGGCTGGGTGCAGGTGGGGCGGGGTAGAGTACCGTTTGAAGAAGCGAAGCCACTGGGCAGGGTCAAATGCATACCTTTGGAGTTGTCTGTGTTGGTTGCCCACACTGCCACTCAGCTGCTCGTAGAGCTCATCTGGTGGAGTAGAGGTGGGGATGCTGTTAGAGGGAGCCACTATGCCAAAAGGGGTGTTGAGCTTCTCCTGCCTGTTGTTATTACCATGCCTCTTCATACCCCTCTACTCTTGCTTTTGTTTGTTCTTTGAAGAAGTTGTTGTGGGTGAGATAGAAACCACAACAAGAACAGTTTGTCAATTTCATATAAAATGCAAAAAATTTGTAAAGAATTTATGAAACATTTCTTAAAAATCTTTATGTGAACATTTTTGATGTAAAGAAATAGTTCGTGTGTTTCCTTGTTTTATGTGACTGCAAATAAACTGCAACCAGACCACAATCACATTGTTTTTGCTGCTAGCCACAGTTACAGGCAAGTTGCAGTTGCAACTTTTTGGATTTGCAGTTGCTCAAATTTTTACAAATCACAGTTTTAACTTGGACCCTCCTCATCTAAAGATAGTGTAAAGAAGAAATGTTATACAACTTATCAGACTGACTGAAGTTTTAAATAATATAGCTCCAATGAGTAGTGTCCATCTTTACTACATTTGCATAACAATAAAATAAAAGTTTTATTAACAATTTGTAAGTGCTTGTTGGGATCAGCTTCTTAATATTAAATATTGAGCAGAAATAAGATTGATCATAGTCTTTTCTGATGGTTGTAGCCACCAGTGAAAAGGGACAAAGTTCTTGCTCTGCTTGCTTCACTTGACAAAAGAAAGAAACATAGAAATTGATTATCACTTCTTTCCAAGTAATCATAGACAAAACATATGTAATGTTATTGGAGCACAAGGACAACATACAATCAATGTAGTTCAAGTTGACACAAAGGCAAGCATTAGAACTCCTGTACAATTTCAAGACACTTTGCAGAAGACAACAAATCATGGTGCATATATTGCCTCAGAACTAAAAGTAGAAAAAAAGGATACAACTTGCATGTAGTGGGATAAAGACTTGGCACCACTGTCTCTTTCAGTCAAGCTATGTAGCTGCATGGAGAGCTTCATCTGATGAAGGCCAAGGAATCTCTGAAATTTGTGAATTTATGATTAGTAACAAGGGAACAAGTATCATTCTTACCCTGTTTCTAAGGCAAGGTGTGTTGGCACTTGGCAAAGGCACACTTGAGGAGGATTGGATTCATGGTTGCTCAAATTTTTGCAAATCACAGTTTTTACTTGGACAAGACCCCGCCCACATCACCCACTCTCTCTCCCATAGAGAGGGAAGCAGAGGACTCCATTATGATGGAGCTGCAACGACTCATCTCACACTGCATTTTGACAGAGAATTGGATGAACAGAAGCATCCCACCTCTTCTTGACGAGCTGCAACTGAATAAACCATACAAGCTTTTGGATCCATCGGAGGCGAGCAACGGCGAAGAATTAGGAAACGCACTGCTGCTGTTTCACCGAGCATCATCCTTGAGAATACTTCAACAACTCAGTGAGAGTCAGTTCCTTAAGTGGCGTAAGCGTATCCCCCTATCCAACGATGTGAAGAAGTACATCAAGGTCCCTACCTGCTGTGGAGCCAGTGGAATTGGCAAATCTAGATTCTCTCAACTGGGGTTCTATCTTATTTACGAACTTCTGCTTGAGCAACAACAGAAGCCAGATCAGCAACGACGAATTGCACGCCAGCCGACCAAGGAAGTTTACTATAAGGCACTGAAACGATGTGCAGACAGAGAGCTTGTCCTGACCATGAGCATGTATGAAGAGCCAACTGTTGGTGAGTTAGAAGCGCCCAAAACAAGCATTGCCTTTAGGATTCTCTATTACTACTGCCGTAGGTACAGCACGTTTGGCTCTGCTTATCCAGTCTATTCTTCTTTTTATGAAGCCTTCTGGCGGTACGCTTCTCAAGATGAACTCACAGTGGCAAAAGTGCTGTCCTTTATTCAAAAGTTTGAAGAACTTCCCACAGGTAAGTGGTGCACTGGGATATCTGGCGAGGGGTCGAAATATATAAAACACTAATTGTTTTTTTTTTGCTTTGTATTCTGTATATTTTTTTATATGCAATAGGGGGTTATTCGATACTTGTGGTCCACATAGATGAGACGAATAGAGTCCCCTCTGCCTTTTTAGATGAATGTGTGCGAGGTATCACAAGCAGCTGGATGCTGGACACAACAGACCTCTTTGTGTTCCCATTACCCTTTCTCTCTGGAACAAATCCTGCAGATGTATACAAGATATGCGGAGAAGGTGCAGGGAATGTGGTTCTTGAACTTTTGGATGTGAGCGACTACATCGAACTTCTGCGCTTTCTTATGAAGGACGACCAGTTCAATCCAAGCCAACAAATTGAGCGCTTGCTTGCCGACCTTGCATACAACCCGCGGTTGCTGCTATTGGGCTGATGTTGCATGTCTGCTCATGGCATGCAGATGAAAGAGGAAGAAGAGGAAGAGGAAGAAGATAAGGAGGAGGAGGAGGAGGAGGGCGAAGTTCTACACACTCCACGGCCTGGTGATACTGGCCTTGGTTCACTTCCCTTCAGCCTTCCTGCGATGAGCCATTTTATCCTACAGGCGAGCCCTGAACAGTGCAGCAGTGTTTTCAAGGATGCCATGGGGAAGATTAGCCTTGCGAATCTTCTGACGCTCGATTTCTGGCAGGACGAGAAGAATGCATTTCTATGTAAAGTGATCCTGGCATACATCATTTATGACAAAGAAGTGAATCTGAGCACAGAAATCGCGGGCACTACAGCTCATCAACAAAGGCGTTGTGTTCTTGGATTCCAACAGCTGTCTAATGATGCCATATGCCTACATCTACCTGCTCTTCTGTAACACTACGCATTCGACAGCAGGCCGTAATCTCAGGCTCTTGGCCTCACCAACACGTCAGCTTACACCAGAGCAGACTGAGATTCTGGATATCGATAGCGCCCTTTACCGGTTGGACATGTTTCGTCTTGTGAACAAATCGACCTGCATGCTTTCAAAATGGCTGTCTCTCCCTCTCGAGCCCAATCACGATGTGAAGCTTCGCGTCCCTTCTTATAAGGTTGAGAGAATAGACAGGAGGGGCAAGGGGTCTTGGCTTACATGGAAAACTGCCCGTACAGATATAACAAATGGATACCGCTCAGCAGCGGCATGGTCGGTGAGGAACGGCAAAAGCGCGCTTTCATTTGATTCAGCCATATTTATGACTGTTGAAGAGGACAGCCAGATTCCTGCATCGTATTACACCAAGGTGGCGATTCCCCCCCTCTCTCAAGAAAGACGAACTCAGATGCCAGGAAAGCTTCTGCCAGTCTAAAGGAGAAGTATACTTTCACTGAGTGCGATTTCAAAAACGAAACACGGTCACACACTCCCCCCTTCCCCTCCCCCAAATTCAATGCTGTCAAGGGACTAACATTTCTTTTTTCCCACAATTGTTAACAGGAAATCGAGGTCTTCTTCAGAGTGGTTTGGAATCTTTATCCAAAGCAAGAGGCACAGCGAATGTGCAACAAGGTTGTCAGCAACAGACATTTGGACGGAGTACTTCAGGGTGAGAGAATTTGCAGAGGTCTTGCCTTTTATTCTGATCATCATCGTGGATGCCGCCAAGGCTCCAGTCCCACATGAGCTGCAGCACCAAGTGAAGACCATCACCGACGAAGAGATGGACACATTCTTTGGACGCTTGCTGGCCGCTGCAGAGAGTCAGTGTAAAAAGAAACACAAATGTAATTATATTCTGTTTTCTTCTTAAAATCATCTTTATTCTCTTTTTAAATTAACTAATTATATACACATATATTATTGACATTCAACAAACACATGACCAGTTTGACAATGAAGAGACAAAAGCCTTGGAGGAATGGTGGAATTGGACATGCAACATGCAACAATGAAAGAGAAGAGAGTTTGAAGGAGAACAGCTTAACATTTTGAGAGCATCAATGCTTATTGCACACATTGGTGGTGATGGTGGTGGTGGTGAGGAAGCAGTAGGGAGTGGTGTGTGTGTGTGTGTAAGATGGTGAGTGCATTGATGATTGAAAAGAACTGGTGATGTGTTAAATAAAAGAAATTCAGCTTTGTGAATGTATCCACCACTGATATATTTGACATCTCATTAGGTTGGCAAAAGTGACTAAGTCTGTTTGTGTGTACCTTCCTTGTGTTATTTGATGAATTCTGTTGTTATACTTTATTGACCAAAACAACTATTTGCTATTTGTAATATAAAAAAGTTATTGTTGACTTGTTTCATTAGTAAACAAGTCATCCTTACAACAAGTTTTACATTATTATATCTTTTGTTTCAGTGGGCATGCTGTGCTACATCATCCCGTCCCAGATGTACGGAGTGTTTCGCTCACGCGGGGCGGCGCATGAGGTGGGCTACATGCACGCCCTGTGCCTCTCCTCGGGCACCGTGCTCGGCGCGTCGCTAATCCTGGTGCTCCTGTGGCTCGAGTCGCGGATGCATGGGCACGCCAAAGCGCAACTCATCACGCACTTCTCGCCCCCTTTCGCTGACATCGTGCTACTCCAAGGACCAACAGCCAGCGGGCGCCAGATCTGAAGAAGGACGCCTAGAACATGCTCAAGCTCCATCAGCAGTTTGAAGCGGCCCTTGAGCCCCCTGGGCTCGGCGCAGTTGACATATGCAAACTGGCCCGCCTGCCGCTTCCCCGTCCAGAGCATGCTCAGGTAGCACACCAGGAGCAATTCGACTCGTCCCACGCACACCATTGGGCACGTGCCCAGTGGAGAAGCTCCAGGTGACCGCCTCTTGATGCATAAAGGTAGGTGTCCTTATCCAATGGACAGCCGTTTGCGTGAGCCCAACGGAGCATCTCAAGATGGCCTGCGTCTGCTGCAGCGCCACATGTGGTATCATCCCATGGTAAGCCATGAGCGGGAGCCCACTGGAGCAGCTCCAGATGACCGCCTTGCGCCACATTGGCACACATCCACCTGTCGGATGGGCAACCGTTTGCATGTGCCCACTTGAGCACCTCCAGGTGGCCCCCCAGTGCTGCCATGGCCCCGGGGCATCCTTTGGCGCATAACGACTTGAGCAGCTCTTCTGGGAGAAGCTATGATCTCGAGACCTGTATTGATGAGCCACTGGTCGCCTATGCGCTCTTTACCACTGGTTTCGTGACAACGGTCGCCCAATAGAGGAATCTGTTCTGAACTTGAAGGGTCCAGCCGAATTCACGCCGCAGTCACAGGGCATCTTTTTCGAACCTTATCTCATCCGGCGCACAATCGAGTACTTGCGCAGTTCGCCGACGCTTGCTGACCATCCCTTCTTTCAAGCCTACCGTGACTGCCTCCCAGAGTGAACCCACTCAGCACCATCACCACCAGCACTATCCTCCTCGATCAGTGAGAACACTGCGCCATGCCTTGCCGCAAACTCGGGAACGAAGACGTCGCAGGTGTCTGGGTTCTGGTAGTAGTATGGCAGTGTCTTCTCACGGTTTGCATGGATAATCACGGGGGCGTACGATTGTGGTAGAAATACGATGAAGCACGAGAAAGGCAGTTTGTGCCACTTGTGGGAAAACTTCGCATCCTGTTTACATTTCCCTGGCGGCTTCCTCCAGGCCAAGAAGCAGAACATGCTGTTGAGGGCCAGGACGTCTTCATGGTGTTAGATAAACACCAGGGAACTCTTTGAGGATCAGGTGTGGCGCTTTTTGGAAAACCTCAAGTTCTCTCCGTGAGACTGTGTGTGAGCTCATTTTAATGCTGGGCTGTTATTGTGCCAAGGTGTGTCTGTCTAACTTACTCTCTGTACAGAGGTGATTGGAGTCCCACTGCATGATCATGGTTGTTGAGTTGCCACTGTTTGGTATCCACTAATCCTGGTTTGTTTGTATGGAATATGAGAGTGGAGAAAAATAGACTGTCCTTGTTTTCAAACTGCACTTTGGCATATGCAGAGACAGAGGAGCCCCATCATGAGTTTAAAGAACAGAAGAATTTGACAAGGCTCAGGATTAGCAATTTGCCAGAGAGTGCAACAGAAGAGGACATGTCAGAGGTGACCTAGTTGTTCCTTTGGGCAACAAATATGAACATCTAATGATTAGGGTTGTAGGAAATTTGAAAGAATAATAATAATAATAAGTAAGAATGGGGCTATGGGCCACCACCACACCATCATTTTTAATTTAAGCAAAAAATAAATAAATAAACACATATTGTTACAAAGGTAAAAAAAATATTTTGTTTGGTGGGAGGGGCCAATGTTGTGCTAAAAACAAACAAGCAATAATTACTTTTGTTTTTAGTTTTGTTTTTAAAAAAACAAAATTAATTACTGGTTGGGGGCTGATGCGTAGCTCTCAGCAGGCGGGCAGGTGCAGACGAGGTTCCTATCACCAAAGGCGTTATCGATTCGGCTCACCGTGGGCCAGTGCTTGTGTACTCTGAGCCACGGCGCAGGGAAAGCCGCTCTCTCCCGCGAATAGGGCTTTGTCCAGTCACTCGCTATGACCACCTTGAATTTGTAAAACAAATAAATAAACAAAGAGCAAAGCAACATCTCTATAAATTGCTCACTACACTACACTACACTACACTACACTACACTACACTACACTACACTACACTAC
>CDFI01107157.1:0-12454 GCA_000826405.1 Acanthamoeba divionensis | reverse complement strand
CCCCCAAAGCCTTGCTCTGCTCTTGTCCTGTTTCATCTTTAAATGATCTCATTCAATCATTCCCTTCCCCTCACGACATACTTTACTGGGTGTATGATGTTTTTCTATTTTGGAATCTGATCCCAGCAAATGGCACATTTGTGAATGGCTGCCGGCTGCAGCGCAATGAATGGACACTCTTGCACCACAGGTATTAAGATATACACCTATCCTGCATTGCTTTGTTATTGCCTGACATATCGTTTTCCATTCTAAGTTAGTGTGGACATCTATTAACTTTTCTTTCTTTCCCTTATGACAGGGATAAAATATCAGTGCTGCTTGAACCGCCATTGGGGTATCCTTTTATGAATGAAGTGAATTGGGCAGTGTTCCAATTTTCATCTTGCACATTGCCCGATTTCTTTCTTCCTTCACTTCTTGCCAAAGCTTCATTTTCACAATAATGAAATCCGTTTCTCATAATGAGAAGAAGCCCGTGGCGCGTCACACAGAAAATCTTGGTCATACCAATGACTCAAGCCCAGTGGATTCCTCAGTTTTGCCCTCAGATATGAACAGCAATATTGTTTTGAGAGAGGACTGTAAATCAACATACAAGGCAAAGAATTTTGGAACCACCAAAGAGGAACAATCAATGCCCATCCCAAACAAAAGCGTTGAATTCAACAAACCTACAGCCCGTCTTAGATACAGCGAGTACATAAGAAGTAATAGCCCTTCCACTAGTATATTGCGCCAAGCCACGGTGGCTTTGAAGGAGAGTAAAACAAGCAAAGGAGAGCACAGACAAGAAATAGAGAAAGAGACAGAGAAACCAAAAAAGTTGTCAACAGCAACTGGTGTCTTCATGGGATTGGCAGGCCTCATCCCTGTTTTAACCGCGTTGGTAAGTTCTGATGCAATTCATTCATTTTCTGCTCTCACACACAATTACACAAAGTTCCAAAAACTGATTTTACATCTATTTGCATGCACACACGTACTTGGGTTTTGCAGTTTGTGTTGTTCATGAAAGCATTAAGGTAAACTTCCTTCCATCTGCCAGCAAAAGCAAAATTTTTGTTTCAGTTTTTCTTACTTGTTTTCCATCTTTCATCTTTCATCTCACACCACAGCGCCTGCGCCATAATTTCCACTGCCATTTCATACTTTTATTGAACTGCAGCGGTTTCCTGCTATGAAGATTGATTGATTGATTGATGCGCGTCCCGTTGGGCTTCTTCAAAAGAGGAGAGGAGAAGGGCTGGCCTCTTGCTTTAAAGGCACACCATGGATGGATGTGGTCATAGAAATGTAAAAAAAACGAACAGGAGGAGGAGAGCTGTGTTAATTTATTTAAAAAGGCTTTCCTTCAAATAAAAGTGAATCTTTACTTGATTTGAGGTTTACTTCTAAGCATTTTTAAATTTTGTTAACAACTGGATTACCATCGAACTAAGGTCCTTGGGCATAAAGCAGCTTCTTTCGTAAAAGAAATTGAAAATAGCTCCTACACATATTCTTCCCTGAGAAGAGAAGCACTAAAATTGTTTTATGATCTGCTCAAAATCAATGCTGATAATCTTGTAGCCAACGCTCCGTTATGCATATTCTTCCCTGTGCAACGATCCCCCCCCCCAGAACTTTTATCTTTAGCACAAGAAGGTATCAAACTTCACATCCTGATCCATTTTGTGAAAATTTGCCATAGAACCCAAACTGCGGCCTCCCTTGAGGATCAAAAAAGACTCTTGAATTGCATTTTCTTTTTTTTATGTTGAAAATTTTTTATTACAAAACCAAAGTCGCCGTCTCCCCCACCGCAGTGCTACAACTAAGCTGCACTGTCACCATGCACTCTGACCCTGTAGACACACGTGTAGTCCTGTTGGCCATAGTTCGAATAAAACCCAAACTTGACCAGCGAGAAGGCCTTCCCGCCGCCCTCGGCCTTCTGCAAAAAAGTAAAAAATGGATAATTAACAAAATGAGTTCAGTGGAACGAAATTCAGAGAAACACACACACACGCCACCACACAATCTCAAAGACACACACATATGATGTGTGTGTGTGTGTGTGTGTGTGTGTGTGTGTGTTGTGAAAATGGTTAAGTGCGCAGGTACCTGCACGGGGAAGGTCTGCACTTGGGTTCCCTTGTGAATGTCATATCGGAAATCTCCAAGCAGCACTCCGTGTTCGTTTAGCTGGTTCCTGTTCTCGTAGCCCTACAAATGTAAATACAATAGAGATATTAAGTTGAAACAATTGTCAGAGTTGGTAAGCTCTTTGTTCAGGAGTTCCATCATGTACAGGATTATACTATTCCCTTTAAGAAAATGTTTTTCACCTTCTCTCGTGTGTGTATCGAAGATCACAAAAAAAAAGGGGGGGGGGTAGAGGTTACCCAAACTCTAAAGTTCTGCGGGGCGCTGCGATAGTCTCGAGCGACTCCGGTGGACACATGGTCGAGAGAGACATGTGTCGGAATGATCTTGCTGGGAAGCCGAATGGTAACGTTGCCCACGGAACCTGCGAACGCCCAACAGTGGCCAAGTGCCATGCTCGGCTATGATTTCAAAAAAAGAGAGGAATAAGCAAAAGTTTTGTTTTTGCTGCTGCGTCACATCTATCAAGTTATTAACAATATATGTAAAGTCTCTCTCTGACACATGCACACACATACCGTGAGGACGGCGCTGGCAGGTTCACCCACAGCGCCTGTTAAAAGGCCCCAAAGGCTATTGCGATACCGCTCCGATGTGTGCGCTGGCTCTATGCGGGCACCTGCTGTGCCCAGCGCCCAGTCTGTCATATTTATTCTATCGGCCGCAAATTGCTGTTGTATGTATGTATACATTACATAAAGAGAGAGATGAGATCCAAAAATAAATTTTAAAAAAAAACAAAGTTGAAGAAGGGGGGGGATGGACTTGTATAGAATGAATTCATTCAACTGACCTCCAGTTCTTGCTGTATGAGCTGTAAGACTTGCTTTTGAGAGAGCCCAGCCACTCCGCCGACGTTTTGCTTGGCCAGTATCTGTGCTATTTCTTCAATCTGTTCGTCGGTCAGTGCTGAACGCACTTTTTCCTCATCTCGTCGCTCTTCGCTAAGTACAAATTTCTAAATACAACGCATAAAAAGCAATGTAAACAAAATGAATTGCAATTAATTGGGGGGGGGAGGAAGGCCCAAATCTAAAAGACTCTCCCCCCCTCAAAGCCATCATTCCAAGGCTAATGGCAAACCCATCTGCTCTCTCTTGTGTAGTGTGTGTGTAGTGTGTAGTGTGATGGGGGGGGGGTTATGGCGTGATATGGGTGTGATGGTGTGTGAGTAACGTTGGCAATGAGGGGATGACGGCAACACACCACACCTTTTCTAGTTCTGATTGCACGTCGTTGAGCTTTTCCAGGTGGCCCTTCAGGTCGCGTATTTTTTGTGCCCAGGACTCCATTTCCTGGCGCACGTCAACCTCTCCACTCGAGATTCGACTATTTAGCTCGGGCAATATTCCCCCTTTTAAAAATAGTTAGTAAGAAACAGCACACGCAGCCAAGAAGAACCAGAGAGAAGAGAGAAGAGAGCAGAGATGTATGGTTAGCCATTAGCCTTGGCATAGTGACCTTGGGCTACTGGGGGGGGGGATGTGTGGTTAGCCATAAGTCTTGGCATGGTGCCGCGGACTCTAGGCGCTAAAGAGTAGAGAGCAGAGATGTGTTGAAAAAAAGAAAGGGAACAGGGAGAGACCTCTAGCGGCATCAACGAATTGAGGCACAGCTTCATTGATCTTCTGATCCATCCACTCATGTACAATCTCTCTGGTGACCTCATTTTTGTTGTCGGGCTGCTCGGCGGGTCTGCTGCTGAGTTGTTTAGTTATTTCAGCGATCTTGGCATCGGTAGGCGCCAGCTTTTTGTCCACTGTCTCTTTAAGCCATTCCTAGAAATTGTACAATTTCCATTAATTCAGTTTTTATATTTTCATTTGGCAAAGATGTGACACAGAAGTATACCATACCAATATCCTTTCTTTTTGAGCTTCCACGATCTCTTTTGAGGACAACTCAGGGCTCTTTTCAAGTGAGCTCTCCCTTTCTCGATGCCTTATAGTGAAAGTGAAGAATCACATAAGCTTACTACACCAAACAGCAATTAAAAATTATAATAGCTGGAAGAGAATGCACCACAGCTTACCTCTTAAGCACTTGTTCAACCACTTCGTCAACATCAAAGGGAGGCTGAGATGGAAAGGAAGCCAAAATAGAGGCACGGACCTGTTCTAACTCTGTCTGTGGTATTAAAAGTAGCCGCGAGTCAGAATTGTGGTGATGGCCCGAGCCCGTCCGTTTTGGTAAATGTGAAATACATACCTCAAGTGTCTGCCTAGCAGTGGACTGTTGCTCAATTCGTGAGAGCATTTCAGACACCTGTAATGAAAACTTAGTTTTTTGTATTAAGGAGAAGGGCAACAATTGAAAAAATGACCAGAGAACATTTAACAGGAAAATAATCCATACTTGATTGGTCAGCTGTTGCTCAACAAGTGTACTCGCAGAAATAAGGTCATTGATCTGTTTTTGCAGGCTTTCCATCTTTGCAGAGATTGCAACCTCTTCCTATAGTTGTTTGGAATTGTGTCAAAGATAAAGAAAAAATGTTTGTGTATAACTCAGAGGCCAGCACACAATGGTTTGTAACATATAAACCTTTGTGGCAGCAGCACTGCTGGTTGACAGCAGTTTTTCGATTTGTTTTTGTAATTCCTCCAGTTTTCCCTGGAAATGATCACGAGTCTCGTCCTTGCTCTTCTTGTCGCCCTCTATGCTCGTTCTCAACATCTTCAATTCATTGCCAACTCTTGCTTCAAGTGCTTTCATATTCTTAGTTATGTGTTGGAGTATGAAAGGGGCAACACAACAATGAGTTAATAAAGTTTTGAGATGGAAATATGAATTTGACTAGGACAGTTACCTCAATAGAGGCTGTTTGAGATGGAGGGGACGGTATGTAACTGGCGATTGCTGTTCGAAATTCATCCAGCTTATTGTCTACTACTTTTTTGATATCTTCTGATAGTTTCCTCTGCAGCTCCGCTTTGTCACTTGCCAATTCTTCATGTAAGAAGAAAATTGATCCAACGTAAGTAATCAAATTATGGTTGCACAATAAAATAGACAGTTTTACATACTTTGCATAAGACGCGAAGTTGTGTCTTGACTCTTTTGAGTTGTGTATTTGTTCACCCACTCTTGGACTTTACGTTCTAGTTCAAGAAGAAAGAGCTGTTCATTGGCTTGTGAGGTAGTAACATCAGGTACCGGTGTAGGCGCAACAGGTACTGTAGCCTCTGGTATTCCCTCTCCTCGTGGAGATATGTGTTGATAAAAATAATATGCTGCTGCAAAAGCAAGCAACAAAAGGATAACTCGAGATATAGGCTTTATGAAGAAAAAAAAGAAAGTTAGGGGATAAACTCCTGCAGAAGAAGAAAAGAAGAAGGGCACTTACTTGTTTCCACACTGAGGCGGCAAAACGGCGCACGGCCTCAATGAGCTGCACATTCAGTAAAATAGTAAACATAACTGACCTGATATGTAAGCAAGTCAGAATAAAAGTTGGACAAGGAAAGATCTAAAAAAATTGTAGATCAGAAGAACTAGTACCTTGAAATAAGCGTTTTTATCCACAGAGCAAGCGACCACACCGCAAAAGACATGCCCTGCAAAGTGGAGGCAAGCAAAGACGGGCTTGGCTCAATGGATCCTGCACAGAAAAGCTTAGATAAACAAAAATACTAAAGTCACAACAGTTTAATCTCAATTACATGAGACTGCATGAATAGGCGCTTCTTACCTTGATGGGCGTCTTCTTGCTCATCTGCATCGTAGGCTCCATCATCTATGTAATTTGATGCAGGAGTGAAATTGTAATGGGGTGGCTGACTTGAAGTAAACCTTTCATCAGTGTGCTCGTTGCGTGGATAGACCCCCGCGCCTTCATCCTCTTGGTCAAGCTCCTGACTAATGGGAACTCAATGTTAATGCTTGGGGGAATGTGGGGCTCTGCAGTGGAGGTGAGGCACCTTTTGGGCACAGGCTGGCCCTGATACTGTCGGGCCTTGTAGTAGTATATGCGTGGCCCCCTCTTGCGCAGCTGAGCACTCCGACTGTCAATCACAATAGGGTGAGAGAACACAGACCGATCAAATTATATGCCATTCATTCAATTTGCAATAATTCATCCACAATTGAATCCCAGGGGGGTATGTGGTCGTGAGTGTAAATACCTGCCGTTTTCGCTGGCCGACATGCAGAAACACAGATATTAAGACTTTCAACGCCAGGGATTTGTTGCTAACAAGTTTGATTTAAAAAGGTTCGAATGTTGTAATTGTTGCTGCGATCTCCAAGTGCAGGTATCCTCGCCCCCCCCCCAGCTGGGCTCTGACAAAACTGGCGCCATTTTGACTGACCAATAAAAATTCAATTGAAAATTAAAAAATTTTCCTCGTAATTACAATAACCAATAAAAAATCATTTCTGTTGCTGATTTTTTGATATTTGATTGGCAAATTGTAATCCTAAATGTTGTGCTAACATTCAAACACTTTTTTTAAGTAAGTTACTAACCCTCAACAAGAGAAACATTTCATGAGTGATCAAGGTCATGGCAGAAGGCCAGCTTGCTTCAGGTTTTCCAGCATCACAGCCTTGCGATCAACAGTCTCATCAGGGAATTGGAATTTCGTCCCTATGAAAAAAAAAAGAACACATAAAAAAGCAATTATCAAACAACAATCAGAAACATTTTGAATGCTTCAGGTTACCTGTAATCCTTTCATAAAGCTCAATATATCTGAGGGATAGGAGAACAACAAGGTCTCGTGGGGCCTCAGGCAGTATTTCATCCTTGTATGGGTCGCAGTTCTGTAGGTACCACTTCCTCAGGATGTCCTTGTCAATGTTCTCCGGCTCCTCTCCGCTAGCAAACCTCTCCTATATTGTCATTCAGAGAAAAGGTCAATCACTTATTCTCTCATAACAAGGCAGTGGACAACCTCAAACGAGGCGGCTATCCAGTATCGAGAGCTATCTGGAGTGTGTATCTCATCAATAAGCAAGACATTGCCATCGTTATCCTTGCCAAATTCATACTTGGTGTCAACAAGCAACAAACCGTGCTCAAATGCTATTAAATCATTTAAGAACGAGACAGTAGTGAAGCACTTTGAGTAATTCTGCTGAGGAAGTATTACTAGTGAAATATGATGGGAAAAAATTGCTTACCAACTTTCTGTCCAAAAGCAAAGAGTTCCAGGGCTTTAGCCTTGCAAATGCTCCAGTCTTTTTCTGTCATGATGCCGTTCTGCAGTATGTCCTTTTCACTTATTAGCTCGTCATGCACATCACTCTTGGTAGTTGGTGTGACTAAGGGAGCTTCAAGCCTCTGATTCTTTCTGAGACCTGCCGACACAGAATGAACCTTAAGATTCACAAAATTGGGAATCTAGAGAATACCTTCAGGCAGCTCAATGCCACAGTAATTCCTTGTTCCCTTGGCATAGTGAGTCCACATGGAAGTGGAAGTTGACCCAGTAATGAAGCCTCGCACCACAAATTCGATTGGAAACACTTGGCATTTCTTGCACGCTGACACGTTTGGGTCAGGGCTGGAGAGCAAATGGTTTGGGATGATGTCCTTGGTTCTTTCAAACCACCAAACGCTGGTCATGTTGAGCGCCTGACCTTTGAATGGGATGCTCGCCAGCACACGGTCAAATGCACTGCAAATGTTCCCGAGTGGTGGGAGGGAAGTGTAGAGAGCATTGCATGTAAGAGAGAGAGCAGAGAATTCAACAATCTTGGGGCGCAAGATGCATCTTGTGAAGGAAGTAGCAACCTGACTCTGTCAGTGGTAATAAGAATGACCTTGTCATCTAGAACGTAGCTGTCCCTCACTTTGCCCACTTTCTTTGGGCCCTCAATAAACTCAGTGTCAGAGATGGCCTTGCCCACTTCGCGCTCTATCCTCTGGCGATAGAGATTTGTCTCTTCCTTCTGAAAATCAGATACATTGACACACTGATTAGTGGGCTCCCCTCAAGAAGAGATTGCCACAGCAAAGAAGGGGGCAAATTGGATGGGAAAGTGTGGCCACACTTACATGATCCATTTGGGTGGGGCTGTGTTGCTTGTGCGCGAGAAAGACAAATATTTAATATTGCTGCGTTCTTAATGGCAAAAAAGTAAATCTCTGCTACACATTTAATAAAACAACTTTACATCATAATGTTAAAAAGTTGTTGTATTTTCATTATCTAATATGTGCAACATCAAATGGAGAAATACAACTTACATAGTCAAGAATCTTTGTAACAATTTACGCACAACCATAATAAACATGTAGTAAAAAATAATGTTTAATTTAATAATTATAATTATAATTAGCGCTCTATCGTGATAGGGCGCCCGAGTGTGGTAAACATTTGATTTTCATTGGCCGCCCAAAATCTATTCAAAAATCTGTTGCAACATTTAACAGAAATGGTCATAATACTTCTGTTTCTGTTAAATAGTCTAAAGGTCCAACACCTTCTTTCATTGTTTTGCCAGCTGGGGATGTCTGTTCAAGTGTTGGGCATCCTTCTGCTGCAGTTCAGCAAAGCTGACATTATTATTTGGTTCGTTTGGCAAATAAAATAATGAACCAATTTGTGCCGACATTCGTTTTTCGAAGTCAATCATTAGCGGGCCAACTAAATGCAAAATTAAAAAGCCAAGGTCCTCTCAACCCACAAAACAGAATCGGTGTTGTGGTGCAAACAAATATATAAAAAAAAGCCACTTTTTCTTTATCATCTGTTTTTCCTCTTTCATCTTTTATTTCCTCTCACGGATGAGCTCTTGATCTTTTTGCATAATACAAAAACATGGTAAGTCAGTGGCTCACTTGTGTTGTTGTTTCCAATAAACACTGACACATATCCTATTTTTGGGGGTGGGATGGGATGGCGTACCACAGGAAGAGAGGCGCCAGAAGATTATACATGAAATTATAGAAACAGAAAAAACCTATGTCAACTATTTGCACTTGCTCATACAGGCAAATGTTCCCCCCCCCCCAAAAAAAAAACAAGAACAAAACAACGAACAACGCTCTTACTTTTGCAACAAAACAACGAACAACACTCTTACTTTTGCAACAGCTGTTTGTCAAGCCCTTACGTGAAAAGGGGATTGTGGAACCTTATGTCATCAAAACCATCTTTTCAGACATAGAAATCATATATGCCTTCAACTCGCAACTGCTCTGCGAACTGATTCAAGCTTTGGAAAGAAACTCTCCACTTGGCGTAATGTTTTTGAAAATGGTGCACATCTCTATCACTCGTCGACTGCCCTCCCCTTACTTGCAGCGCTTAGCTATCTTAGATCATATCTGATGATATCTGCTCTCTTCCTCGACAGAGCAACGGTTTGAAGCTGTACACTCCTTACATAAATAACTTCAATGCAGCACAGAAGATGCTGAAGAAAATGCAGATGCAGGATCCACATTTTATGGCTTGGATTGAGGTCTGCTATGTTATCATTTGCATTTATATAAACCACTTCTTTGCTTTCATCTTCACAAATTGAACCCGTTTTTCCCATGCTTTGCAGGAAACAAAAGCAGCTCACATGGATGATCTCCAAAGAAATGACCTTTCATCTCTACTGGTTTTGCCCATACAGCGCATACCACGCTATATCTTGCTCCTTAAAGTATGTGCACCTCCTTCTTCACCTGATATGAGTCTTGTCTAGGAATTGGGATGACACGCGTGTTCTTATCTCAAATAATGAGCTTAACATCTACAAAACTAATTCATCATTAACTTAGGATCTGCAACGCACCTCTGGTGAGGGGCATGCGGAGTTTGAGAAGCTTGGAGAAGCTGTGATGCAGTTGAGCGAAATGGCACAGTATGTGGATCAAAGGAAACACGACTCTGACAACTTTATTCGCCTGGTTGAGGTTCAGAAAGTCATTAGTGGCCTCAAACAGGTAACTTTTTGATTAACCCTATTTTCTTTTAAAAACATGTTTTGTGTGCTTCAGAGAATACTAATTGAGCCATTAACTGATTAACAGAAATTGATTGAGCCACACAGACGTCTGATACTTGAAGGAAACCATTCGGTTCTTTCCAAGAGCAAGCCTGTGGCAAAGGAGAGGACCTTTTTCCTGTTCAACGACTTACTATTGATTGCGAAAGAGAAAGAAAAAGAGGACAAAGAGAGTTGTCACTACAAGTTAAAAAAGATGTGCCCTGTGTTGAGTCTAACTGTAGAAGATGAAGTAAGGGAAGAGGACTATCGCCTTAGTTACAGTCCGCGTTTTGGACAAAGCTCTGCTGGTTTGATTCATACACGAGACATGTGCTTTGGACTATATGGAACGTGCCCATTTGAGAAAGGCAAGAAAAAGAAGCTCCTTTCTGTGATTGTGATGTGTTCCAGTGCAGGGAGTGCAAAGGAATGGACAACTCTGATCAGGGAAGCAAAGGAGAAGGAAAGTGGTGTGAGTTCTGACAAGACAATTATGAGAATCCATAAGAGAGACGAGAAAGAAGAGAATGAGAAAGAAGAGAATGAGGTTGAGGTGGTGATAGAGAAAACTAAGAAGAAGAAAACGGACAAGCTCAAGGGCCACAGTATGCAGAGAAAAGGCTTTGACACCAAAGGTATGCGACCTATCAAGAGAAAGAATGCAGAAAATATGGAAACTACAGAGTCCTTTGAAGCAATTCATTCTGTTGAAGAAGAAAAGGAAATTGCAAACCGCAGGATTAGTTTCGACAGGATCACAGAAGAACCTAACAAAGCAACAGAAAGCCCATATGTAACAAAATTAATGAATGATAGCTTGAGCTTTGAATCGCCCAGAATGAAAGTGAGCCTCAAATCAGTTAATTTTCAGGACAATAGTGAAACCACTAGTGATGATGCCGAGGATAAGCAGCCGAGTGATCTCAACTCAGACAACAAATGGAAAAGATTTAGGAAGAGTTTGAGTTTGGGCAATTTTAAGAAAGGGGCAGAGCTTACTGTAGGAGAGCAGAATGAGATAATGATGTTCTCAGATAGCAACGATAACCTGAACAAAATAAGCGTAAGTGACGTCAGTACCAATCTTGAAGCAGAAGGCAAAACTAGGGCACACACAGAGAGAAAAGTTAGCAATGAAAGCAATGACAGCAATGGAACAAGATCAAAAGCAAAGAAAAAGCAAGACACAGTTAAAGATAATCACCATCAAATTAATAATAAGAGCAGTGATTCGCCACTACAGATTCTTCCTGAGAAATTGCACAAGTTGAAAGTTGAAATTCCTTCTCAAAACTTATCTCAATCCGCGAGCTCAGTGAAGACACGAAGTTCATTTATGTCTTTGTTGTCTCCGCGATTAAGAGATAAACCTCACAGATCAAAGAGCAGTTCTATAGGAAGTGAAATAGTTGAAAAAGAAAGAAACCTGATCGACAGAGAGAGCAAAGCGGCGAGCACTCCAACCAAGCGAAAGAAGACAAAGACAAAGACAGAGAGGGAGGAAAAGAAAGTGGGCGAGAAAGCAAGGAATGCAGGAAATGACCTTGACAGTGCACTGCCACATGAAAAGGAAAAGACGATTCCTCTCAGATTAACTCCCCTCACCAACAGAGAAAAGAGACTCAGTGTGGGTGCTGCCTTTTGTCCTGACAACATGTGGATTGATTTAAAAAACGTTCACACAGAGAAAGGGAAATACCATCATCTTTTGACAGCAAAAAGAAGATCAAGGACATCTTTCCCTGACATGCTGACAGACAGCCGAGAAGAGCAAGCACTTGAGGAAAAGGAGAAGCAGGCTACAACAACAAAGGAGTCGGAGCAAACATCACGTGACAGTCCAAGGAATTTTAAGAAGTCAAGAGACCGTGCAAGTGCAACGAAGGAGAAAGCAAGCAAGGATCAAACAGGGAAAGAAGAAGAAGAAGAAGAAGGAAAGGAAAGAGGACGAAACCAAGAAGGGGAGGATATACCAAAGGAGGAAACCAAGAAGGGGAGTGAAAAGACAACAAAGGATAAACAGATGAAGAGAAAGAACAAAGAGAGCAAGAGAGGAAGTAAAGAGGAACAAGAACAAAAAAAGGAGATGACTGAAAGGGATTCTCCACGAACAGAAAAGCTGGGCACCGAGAATCATGATGGAGCAAAGGAAGGAAGGGAATCTCAATCTGAAGTGACGCCTCGTCGAGCGACCTTACGGCGAGTGCGCTCCACATCCCTTGATCGCAGACACACTCTGGTACCCTACCCCTACCCACTTCCTCCATCACTTCAATCAATCAATCAATCTCATCCCATTCCTTAATGAACATGTTGTTAAGTTACTTAGTTCATATGATTGAAATATTTATGTGTGTGTGTGTGTGTGTGTGTGTGT
>CDFI01107154.1:4749-26444 GCA_000826405.1 Acanthamoeba divionensis | reverse complement strand
TCTTTAATTCAAACCGCATTTCTTTGGCGCAGCAAATTACACCCGAAGATGCTGATGAGAGGCAGGAGCCCAAGGACGGAGAGGAGAGAGATGACTATGATACGCCTCTTTCGAGAGGGAATGAGCACTCGGACGAGCAACTGGAGGATCTCTCCGGTAACAATAGCCCAACAAAAGGTCTGCTCTGTTCCCAACATCCCCCCCCTCCCAAATAGTGCGATGATTGCAACAGCTTTACGCCCTACAACTCAAGAACCATTCCAATATAGAGGAAGACTCTGTTGCATGTGACCTGTGTGAGAAGACATTTAAGAGCGCTCGTGGCTTGATGGTGCACAAGAGAGTTCATCAAAAGGCCAAGAAACAAAAAACTGTTCATACCGACATGGATTCCCAGAGCCAAGAAGACCAGACAAGCGATGACTTGTGGGAAATGACTGATGAAGAAGACCAATCAAGTGAATATGATATTGAGGATGAAGTGAAGGAAAGGGGGAGAAAGAGAAAGAGAAATGCAGGATTTGATGAAGTGATTGAAGATGAAATGATTGCGAAGGGCGAGTGCGTCCCACAAGACAGAAACGGCGAAACTAATAATAGAAGAATGAGTCGCAGAATTCAAATGGCCAGGGAGAGAAAGGAAAAAATGAAAATAGATGAGGAAGGAAAGATAGTAGAGCAGGTGGTAGAGACCTCCGACCAGGCACAACAACTTGAAAATAATGAGAAAGTGGAACTAGCAGAGATAGAGACGGAAAAAGCTGGATTGCTTATTCCTCAGCCACAATCCAATTTTGCAGCACCTGCCCTGATGGCGCCAATGGCGCCTTCACTTTTTCGAGTCGAGCCTGAGGCACTTCCTGCAATTTCTCTTCCTTCTGTTTCCTCTGATGCAGTTCTCTCTTCTCCTCCTGCTACTCTACATGTCCCTACGATACAAGAAAGAAAACAACTGGGACAAGAAAGGAGGCTGGCCAGATGGCAGTCTGAGCATTCTACTGTAAGTATGCAAAAGGAAACGGTGAAGCGAAGATAGTGAAGAAGAAAAAATCAATTTATTTGATTTCTTTATTCATATTTCTTACTTTCTCAATTTTGCAGGCGGTGGGCAAGCGCATTGAGAAAGTAAGGACACAGCGCATGTTCTTGTTGCAAAAGTGTGAGCCTACCAACGAGGAGATAGCTACCTTTACACGCAGGTTTGCCGTCTTGGGCTCTGTGGGCAAAGTCTTCTCGGTGACAATTTCTAAGATGCCTTGGTGCTCTTGCCCTAACTCTCAAAAAGGAGATATTTGCAAACATATTGTAAGTATCAAGAAATTTGTGCCATTGCTGTGCTTTCATTCTTCCTTTGCTCGTTTCTTTGGAAAATGATTTAGATAGCTCACATCAGTCTCTTTATGCTTACAAGCTTTTCGTATTCACGAAAGTGCTTAGAGTGGATTTCAGTTCGCCATACATTTACCAAAAGGCCCTCATATCTACAGAGCTCAAATCCATATTTGAGAATGCACCTAAAGAACCAGCACTTTTGGTAAGAATCCCCCAAATATAAAAGTCAGCGGCCCTTTGCCAATTATGGTATTCTGGTAGGCAAGTGTCGCAGTGAAAAAAATTTCAGATGTAACGAGTGATGTGCCCTCTTCGCACGGCTGTGGAGTGGAGCAAAGGCCAATTGAAGGAGACTGGTAAGCGGAGCAGAGCAGAAGAGAGGAGAGGAGACAAACACGAGGTATTGAACATTACCCAATTCCTTTCTAGTCCTATTTGCTATGAGGAAATGGATGAAAAGGAGTCGGTGGTGTGGTGTTCGAGCACATGTGGAAACAATGTTCACCAGGAATGCTTCAACAGCTGGTCTGAACAGAAGAGGAAGACCCGACAGCAGGTACGTTAAATTACACTTTGTGTTTTGTGGCTATTTTTTCTTTCAATGAATAATCTAAGTAGGAGATGGTGTGTGTGCGCAAGGTTGTGTGTGTCTTTTGCAAGGCGGCTTGGGTGGAATAAATTAGGACCCTGTGCAGAGATTGTACATGTACTGATGGGCCAATCATTAAACCAGTGGACATGTATTGTATTTTACATACCAAGCCTGTGTGTGCATGTGTGGCCGTGATGATGATGATGATGATACGGACAATGAAAAATAATTAGCCCATTTATTTATTTATTTATTTATTTGGATTTTTAGTGCTCTTGTTTACTGAGAATTCAAAAGAAAGGATTTCCTTTTTGTTGAATCAAAAGATGAAAAAGCCACCCCAACAACAACAACCAAAAAGTGGCAACAGCACAGGAACCCAACCCCGCAAACGTAAGAATAATAAACAGATCACAATCACAGATAGCAAAGTTTCCATCACCCAAAGGAGCCCATTACCATCAGGGCCACAGGCAGCTCAGCCAAACAAACAAACCACAAAACGTTCTCCTGATACCAACAACCCAGGGAGTTACATTTCAGCCCAGGTGCTGCGTTATGCATCAATCTTTCTTTTGGCGGCTGTGGCCATTGGCGTGGCAACCGTAGTGGTGAGCGATCAACAGCAGCCCCACTTTGCTTCGTTAAAACAGCTGCTTGGTGGTGGTCTTGTTGCCTCATTTATTTCACCACATGAGGCACACGCTGCCTCGGCTACCCCAAAGCCGAAGCTAAAGATCTACACCACAGAAGAACTGAAACAACATGGTTCACCCCCTCCCCCATTATAAAAAACAACAACATAGTCCAGATTATCATCCAGGCGAATGGCCAACATTCCCTTCTCGTGCCACTTACATGTGCTAAGACGGCAGTGACGAGTCGAAGCCTATACTGCTGTCTGTATTGGGCAAAGTGTTTGACGTGACTAAAGGCAAGCGGTTCTATGCCAAGGGTGGCTCCTATGCCTTCTTTGCTGGCAGGGACGCCTCCCGCGCTTACACTACAGGCACCAACCACCCCTCTCCACCACGTATCCCCAAATGGATTATGCTCTCTGTTTATAAACCTCACTTATTTTCTCAACACACACACACCACAACTTGTTTTGCTGCTGCACGTGTGCAACAGGGGATTTCACAGAGGAGGGCCTCGTGGATGACATATCTGGCCTGAAGCCCAAAGATATTTACAACATTCACGAGTGGCAGAAGGAGTTCGAAAAGCAGTACGTGCTCGTGGGCAAGCTCGTTGGCCGGTTCTATGACCACAACGGCAAACCTCTGCCAGCCCTGAACAAAGTGCGCGAAGCAATCAAAAGGTCAGGCCTTCATCATCTCTCCAATCTTGCCTTTTTTTTAAAACTGGTTGACCGTGGCAATACAAATGTATGCATTTTTCTCCTACTTTTGAATGATTCGATTCTATATTATTTTTTAATTAGATCTGAGACGCAAGACCAGAAGGAAGAAAAGGAGAGACAACGGTTTCCTGATTGTAATTCCAAGTGGACACAGGAAGAAGGCACGACTGTATGGTGCACACCCGAAAGCGGCGGAATCAAACGCTCCTGGACAGGTCTCCCCAGGTACCCCCTGTTGTTTTGTTAACAGTAAAGTAATAGAGAGAGAGAGAGAGAGAAGCTCCCAGGCCTTACAAAAAAAAAAAAGAGGGGGGCATCCACCATAGTGCTAATAGTCAACTAACCAGTCCCCCCCCCCAAAAAAAAACAAAAACATCTGAGGAAAGGTTGATGTCCACGGCGAGGAAGAGAGATACGCGATGTGTCTGTGCACGTAAGAAGGATCTGTCCCATCCAAGCCTTCGGCCCTACCCTGGCTGCGATCCAACCGCCTCAAGCTGTCACATCACCTCCGCTTAAAAAAATTCTCTCTCTCTCTCTGTGTGTGTGCTACATGTTATTTCATTTTATTAAGCTTAAGAGAGAGAGAGAGAAGAGACTGCTCTTGGCTCATTGGTTAAAAGCTGTTCTTCCTCTCCCGCTTGCCATATTCTGAGATGGGCCCACAGAAGCACTTGTTACGGTCGCAGTGATGAAGTATACCCTCACACTTGCGCCCCATCCTCCTGCAGTTGGCCGAGCAGTGGAACGTGTGAAGTTCACAGCAGTAATACTCACATGCCTTCTCATAGCCTGCTACCTTCTTGTTGCAGCATGCATAGACTGCCTTTCTCTTACATCCAACATGACTGCAATAGACTCCATTTCTGGTGATGGATCTGTGGTTGGGCAATACAGCTTGCAGCTGGTCGTCTGAGTTGGCCTTGTACTTATATGCCTCAAAGAGAAGCTCAAAGGGGACTAGCTTCGTAGGTTCCACTATGTTGGCCAAGTCCTTCCCTTCCATTAGAGGAAATCTGATGTACTCCATGAGCGGCTTCACTATCTCTCTTAGTAAGGCTGTGTGATCTGAGACATCTTGCTCATCAGTTGTTCTGCTGACATAATAATCTCTTAAATTGGATAGGCTGTGTTCTCCCCACAGGACGACTGTCTTGAAGAGCTCCAGTTCATCAATCTGCAACCTGCATATATGTTCAGGATTTTTCAAAAGAAACAAAAATAAAAGTTCAAATGATTCTCCTGTACTCTGACTACCATCAATTTAAGTTGTTTGTTAATTCGTTCAGTTACCGGTCACTGCTTATAATGGAGATCAAGGCGTCTTCAGGAAGGTGGAGAAAGTGCTCTGATCTTGTTACCTCCCTAGCATTGTTCTCTATGTACTCTATGAGCTTGGCCACGAGAGAGGTGCACTGGAAAAGATCTGCGATGGTGAGCAAAGGCAAAGCTGTCTCTATACTCACTTCTAGATGCCCACTATAAAAATAGCCCAACAGGATCTGTTGAATTGATCGTGCGCAGTGAGAAAAAAAAAACGTGGCGGCAGAATGTATCATGGAATAGGAAAGGTTGAATATCAAAGAAGCAACRGAGATTGTTGAACTGAGTTTGAAAGTACCATAAAGGCATTCTCATCAACATCTGGCAGCGGAATCTCTTCTGCGTTGGATTCCTAAAGAGCAGTCCAATACCACAATAATGGGATTATAAGGGCACACTATCATAGAGGGGAGGAGAGTTCCTATTTACTTTCATGCCCGAGGTGAACATGGTATGGAAAAATGGGCTCACTGCAGCTAGGACAACCCTGTGCACATAGAAAAGCCTCATCTCCTTGCCAACTATGAGCACACAATCCGCAAACTGTGGGCTGTTAAGAAAGGCCTTAAGCTCATTGCCACGGTTCTCATGCTCCATGCTCATTCGTTTTGGGGTAGGAGAAAATAGAGAGTAGGGCAAGGTAAGACATTTGGGTGTGTGTGTGGGTGTGTGGGAAAGATTGCAGCGACCTCTCAAGGAAAACAGCTTTTTCACCCGACCCCCACCCAAGAAAATCAAAAATAGTTCACCCATTTTTTTTTTGTTGTTGCTGGAAAATGACCCCCCCCATCAATCTTTTTTCAATTAACAACAACACCCCATGTGGCCACTTGTTTTTCTTTTTTTGGCGACCTCTCCTCTTTCTGTTGGAAAGAAGAATTCTATTTGCAGAGGGCTGGAGTTCGAATTCGAGAGAAACACACGACCCCCCCCATCCGAAAGAGAAGAAGAAGAACAGATGGCATTATCTGGATCCTTGATTGCACCAGATTCTGCTCATATCAGGTAAGGAGTAAAACACACGATCATACAGGCAAATGGTTGCGCAACGTAACGCATGAAATGGGGCCTCTTGTTGCAGAGATTGGTGGTGGGAGGGCCCGCATCAAGTGGGCCCTAGGCGCTGCGGTCATGTGATGATTGCTGTTACGCATAAAGAAGGCCAACCCAAACAGGGAGCACTGCTGCTTGTCTTTGGGGGACGCCTGCTCCGAGATGACCCCGGCACGGGCACCCGCGCACGCGATCTCTGGGCACTCGACGCACGTACCATACTTCTGCCACATCTTTTCAAAAGATGAACCAAACAGAGCAAAGCAAAGCAAAAAAGCAGAGATGAATAGTTACAAATTGTGCAGAGAGCATAGATTACTTGTGAGCAATGATTGTAGAAAGAGAGCAGGGCTTGTTCTCATTTCTATATAATAAGTCACATTTTTTTGGGGCTTTGGCAGAGGACATGACTTGGACAACACAAGAAACAAAAGGTCACTTTCCGATGATCCACACTACCAATTTGTTTCTTCTTGTAAGGTAAGGAATCCTTCTTAATGAATATCATGCTTCTCCCTAAGGCTAAACTTCTCTTCTTCTGTTCCAATGCTCTCCCAGAGTGGAATCAAGGTGGGGCCACTCGGCGACTGTCTCTGGAGATGGAAAATTGGTCTTCGTGTTTGGAGGACATTGGATCAATCAATCCACTCAAGATTTTGGCATTTTCAATATAGGTGAAGCATTGCATTAACGTGTGGCTTCTCTAAGGAAGAGGTGTGAAATTGAAGCGTTTTGTTGTATTCAGAGACGATGACCTGGAGAATAATACCAATCAGAGGAAGGAGCAATGAATACAACAGGCAGTGCCATTCAGCCACGCTCGTACATACCCATGACCTTCATCTTTTGAAGATATTATATTACCCAAACGTTAATCCCTTGCCCGACTCTTCTATCTAGGTCGACGATCTGTTATATATATTTGGTGGCTGCAGAGTGGAACCCACTCAGGCTACCACTTATCTCAATGACCTTTTAATATATGACGTCGGTACAATAATTTAGTACAAAAGGCACTCAAGAGTTTTCTCTTACTAGTAGGTGCCATGAACGTACGCATTATAATTCTTCTCTGCGCCTGTTGGTGTATTCAGGTGGCAATCTGTGGAGGCGCCTGCAAACATTTGGAGATCCACCGAGCGTGAGGTCAGGCCACAGTGCATGCCTCGTGGGCCACGACATATACGTGTTTGGTGGACATGACCACAAGCGCTCCTATCATGACCTTTACATCCTGAACACACGTGTGTAAATCCTCTTTCTTGCCTGGCATCTTCTGCTATTGCTTTGCTTCACATGGGTCTTACTGAGCACACAATTTCAGAAACATTGTTCTGGAGGCAAGTGGTTTTACCAATAGGCACAATATGCCCTGCACCGCGTTCTCATCACACAGCTGTCTCTATATTGGATAATTATATTATACTCTTTGGTATCTTTTCTCTTCATTGAAAACAAGATATAAAGGAAACTTGATGAGTGTCACTTGTGCTAGGTGGTGGGGATGGAGATGGAGGTGCAACATTGGGCACCCTATATTACAGTGATCTATGGATATTGAGTATCGGTAATCCAACGCCTTCCGTTCATGATATCCTATTTCCTATTTCATTACGGCTAAACTGCAGTGTTCTTGCAGCTACAATGATGTGGAGCAAGGTGGACATCGAGCCTAAAAGAGAAAAAAGAAACAACTGTCCATATGGCAGAAAACTCCACTCGTGCTCTCTTGTGGGCAACAAGCTGTTCATATTTGGAGGCAACTCGTTTGGAGATGAATACAGAAACGATGTTTGGATCCTTCACATTCCAACCCAGCACCTTGAAGCAACACCATTACCTCTCTCAAGTGTCCAGCTGAATGAAAGCAAACCGTCAAGCCCCATGGTGGGAAATGAAACCCCACCATCAGAGAAATACTACACGATTGAGAGCCAAGAAATAGGGACCTATGGCGGTGAAAAGACAGCCTCAGACTCACGGTTATGGAGTTTATTGGAACAGTTGGAGCTGTCAAAATATTGGGACAATTTTGTCAGAGCTGAAGTGGTCCTTGAAGACATCCCTTTGTTTACTCATCGCGAATGGAAAGACGTAGCCATTCCTGCAGGTTCATTCCCCCCCCCCAAAGCAAGAGAGAAAGAAGAAGAAACACACATACGTATGGGTGTGTGAGAGAGAGATCGACAGCTTTTTTGCACAGCCCTTCCTTTAAATAGCTTTTTGTGGTAGGCCCAAGGACAAGAATAATCAAAGCCTTGGAGCCTCCAAAACCCCAACAGCCTAGCATATCCACGGTAATCCTTCGCTAAAGTGTTGTGTTTCCAACAAAACAAACGCCACAAACTGTTGATTTGCAATTGTTTGCTCTGCAGCAGAACAAAGAAGAGAAGGGCAAGTTTGACCCAACCAAAGATAACAATCTAATCCGAGAGCTCCAAAAAGAGGTCAATGACATGAAGCAGGAGAGGAAACATCAAGAAGAGCACATGAAGAATGAACTCAAGCTTTTGAAGAAAGAAGTTAGAGAGCTTAGAGTCGAAGTAGCTGAGCTAAAGAAAAGAAAGGAAGCCAAATTTTCCATCAATTAACCACTCTTGCAAGAGGAAAGAAGAACTCTTCTATTCATTAAAAGAAAGGCAAGTTTGCCACCAATTGGCCCATCTATCGAGATAACATCTCTCTCTCTCTCTTCTCTCTCTCTCTCTCTACACACACACAACAACAACACCTGGAATCCTTTCAAATACCACCTTGTTAACATCAGGTCGTAAAAAGACATTAATTTGATCAATCAAACAGCTGACTCTTCTTGTTCTTCTTCTTGTACCTTTTTGGCCTCCTCTTCTGCCCTCTTCCTCTTCTCTTCGTCCGTCAGTTGAGCGAGCTGCACACTTGTTATGTATTTTCCTCCTATAAGAATCAGCCCAGCATTCCTCTTCTCTTCCTTTTCTAATAAGATAAGAAGGAAAGAAGGAAAGAAGGAAAGAAACAACAACAAACAACAAACAACAGCCACCACCCATATGAGAAGAGAGTGCAATGATAGAAAAATATCCAAAGGGGCACACAAGTGTGGTGACCTGATCCTTCAGCGACTTTGACTCTTCGGTACTCACGACACTCGGACAAGATTATGCTCTTCTCCTTGTCAAAGCTCAGAAACCTGCCCACAAAAATGCGACCGTCTTCAATAGTCACCCGAAGCCAGAGCCCAATCATGCTCCTCACCTTGCTTATGCTTTCACTATCATTTGTGCTATTACAAAGCTTCTTGTCCCACATGTTCTCAGGTTTCATCTTGATTCCACAGCGAGCACAAAATTGTTGGTTTGATTTGAGAAAGTGACCACAGGCGCCGCACATGATCTCATCATTTCCTTGTTTTTCGAAAGAGTCCTTAGCTTTTCTTTTGCCTTCACTGCAGTCTTCAAGACAGGCCGATTCAAATTCCATCTTTTCTCTTCCAAAAGGGGAGTACCCCCCCCCGAAAGGTGGATTTTAACAATTATTATTAAATATTGTAAATGATGGAACACACACACACACACACGAGCAACAACAACATATCACCATAACCACCATCAATACTAAACAACAACAACAACAACAACTGGCGGAAAGATAAGTAATAAATGATCATGATGTTGCATTGTTATGTATTATTATTATTGTTATGTCGTCTTGCCCTGCCGTGGTGGTGGGGCACATACACAACAGCCTCCCCATTCACACAAAGAACACCTTATAGGGGCCCACACACACACACAAATCAATAAACACAACAACAAAAAAGCGCAAAGAGATAGCACGGATTTGAAAGAGAGAGAGAGAGAGCTGGAGTCGGGAAGGAACCTTTTTCATTAAAGCATTGAGTTAAGAAAGTGACAATTGGTTTGGAGGGATGTACATCCGTCACCTGAACGCGTGCGCGCACCTCCTCGCCGACGAAAATTGGCGCCTTGAACTGCAAACTTTGCGACATGTAGATTGAACCTTTTGCACAATAAAAAAAACATTAATTGAACTGTTCATCCAACGAAACAAGCACAAAGGTTCACCTTTGCCAGGAAGCTTGGTGCCCAAGATGCCCGAAAACAGTGACGAACTCAACATGCCATGTACAACACATCTGCCAAAACGTGTCTCTGCTGCGTAGCCTATTCAAACTATTTCAGAAATTTGGCCAAAATTGAGATTAGCATGTTGCAAAGGGGCTTACTCGGATCTAAATGTACAGGGTTTCTATCCTCGGAGAGATTGCTGAATTGTGTCACCTCTTGCTCTGAAAAGCGCTTAGTGACCTCGGCCCAATCGCCCACTTTGAGTAGCTCTTCCTCTTGCCTCACTGTTCACCATTGGGGGGTGTCAACGCACTTACATCCTACCTTGAGTGAGATGAAGATGGGAACACTTTACTGGGAGCTTGGGTGGCGCAGGGACGCCGATTAGTTGCTGCATGAAGTTTTGCAGACAATGAAGTATCAACACTACTGGCACAGAATCGCCACGGGGCAAGGTGGAGCGAAAACCAAAGCCTATGCATTTGGAAGATTCCCTTTCAACAAACAAAAGCCCCCCCCCNCAAACCTCCCACCACTCCTCTGCGAACCTTCCTTCCCCCCCCCCATTTCGAAGCCACTTCTCTGCACTGCAAAGCGCAGCAAAATCCATCCGCAGTGATGGAGCAACATAGATCAGTAGTGGGCCTGCATTCCTTCGCAGATCAATGGCATGAAAATGGGGAATCGAACGACAGCGACTACGAATATCCATACTCTGAGGTTTTGTTTGCAGTTTTTTTTTTGTTGATTTTGTTTCATACAAAACGTGACCCTCACCCACAGGAAGAGGATGATGCGGCTGAAGGCAAGCCAGTGACGCGACAAGACTTTGAGGAAATGTTGAGGAATTATGATCAAATATTAGTGACACAGGGTGTGCTGCCCGCCTTCATGGCCCATGCTGCCCCCACCCAAAGTATGCCTCCCTCCGAGAACGTACACGTATCTGGAGAGTCTGAGGAAGAGGCTGAGGAAGAGGCTGAGGAAGAGGCTGAGGAAGAGGAAGAGGAAGTTGAGGGAGACCATGAAGAAGCTTTAGGTGTTTGGCTAAAGCGTTGGATGTGGGAATATGAGCCACGAACAGTGCGTCTGCAAAAGCGGGTTGCCATGCGGAGGAAACAGCAACAGATTCCCGCAGGTTAGCTGCTAGCTTGGAATTAGAGTGCAATTTATCTGATCCATTGTTTGCAGGTGAGAACTTGCAGGCTGAGAGAACTGTGTTAAACACATTGTGGAATATTGAAGGTGGCACTCCTTCCCAGGGTGCATTCAGGCTTGTCCATAGTTGGGTATTTGATTATTTCATTAGTGGGTACAACGTTGGTCGTAGATCCTCATCATCTATTTCGTGTAAAGCTTGCTAGCTATGCTCAGGCACATCCAGATGAAAGGGGCCATCATTTGGACATATTTTATATTTTCTTCAATCTGCTTTTCAGTTCGCTCGTAGTCACAGATGTAGTCGATGCAAACGCGAGCATTGTGACACCGCAAGGTCAGTCGCCCTGCATATTTTACAAAGAACAATTTAACATAGACACAATGTTCATTTCACACTTTGAAATGGCAGACATGCAGGTGGGCAATCAAATTGCTGAATTATCTGCCTTGGCAACATTACTTTTAAAGGTTTGCTTCTGTCTAGTCATACAGCTCTTGAATAGGTTATCAATTGTTCTTTACAGGACCGAAGGATTCGGATGTACTGCCATCAACAGGGATGGATTGCAGGTTGTCTTGCCATCATTCAGCGCGTACCATCAACTCAAATAAATGAACTTAAAGGTACTCTATTGCCTCTAACAATATAGAAAATAATGTCTTCCTTCCCGTTTGATTTTAATTTATTCCTTCTTTACAGGAAGTTTGATAAATGTGATATCTGTGCTTCTCCAAGATGGGGTTACCATTTCTGAACTCAGAGGCATCTTTCGAGCGATGTTGATTCTTAATAGCAAACACCAAAAGGTAGAACTGACCAGTACTGCCCACCAATTGTCCATGCTTTTGAGTTTGATACCTGCTTTTATTGACTATTGTTGCAAATCACAATTTGTCAACAGTCCGAAGCGAGTCACAATTTACTGGCAATGCTATGCCAACTATTTCCTACGCACCATGGCCCAAACACATATTTTGACTTCAATGCCACTTCTGATGACTCGGTTTGATAATGACATTCAAGAACCTTCCTCTATGCTCTTCTCCGCTTTATTCGCCTTATTACTGTCTAATTCTCTCTGTCTAGCTCTCAGTAACTTGTTTATTCTCTATCAACATAACCATAGTGTTTAATGCTGCCAGGAATATTAAGGTGGCCAGCTTCGGGCTACTCTTTTTGCACATGGATCTGGGTTGACACATTTTCTGACGTGAGGTAATTAGCACAAAGCTTTTGGTTAAGGCAGAATAGTTGACATTTTATTCCTCAACAAAGTTGCAAGCCTCTGCAGTATTTTCCATATATATTCAGGTGAGTACTTGCCTGCCAATATCCGTTTCATATTGGCTCATCCAAACTAACCTTTGCCATTGCAACTGTTCAGTTTTTCGGGAGAGCGAGGTCAGGGGCTGGAACTGTTTTTTCAGGACCAAAACTCTTTGGTGTACAAGGTTGTTTGCTTCCCTTTCCTGCAAATTATTAAGGGTTGCTCTCAATGAGAAATCATTCACAACAGCCAGAGTTACTGTCTCATTGACACGCCTCTTACAAATTAGGTGTTCTGGAAGAGCAGAAAAGGTGGAGAGAATTCAAAGGTTGTGCTAAAATTTAATAATTTTTTTTTGGAACCCAGAAGGTACTGTTATTCGAGAACATCATTTATCCTATTCCTATTCCTATTCCTATTCCTATTCATGAAATGGCTCTCTTGTTCAGGTGGTACTTTCTGGCGTTGACACATTCAACTTCTTTCTTGCGTGGAGGAGAGGTATTTTACTTTGTGTTGTCAAGACTATGCATCCTTTGCTGTGCAGCAAACTTACTATCGCTCATTGTTACAGGTCAATTTGTATATAAACGCAAACAAAGTGGCCTTTGCTTCACAGTCATATCCTAAATTTGACGAGGTATGGGTTACAAGTGAATACGAGTTTTCTTTGTTCTTTGTTCATTTTTTTTGAATAACATGGGCATGTGGCGGGTGCAGGTATTGTCATTGTGCAGCGTGGGTGCTCATGTACTGAGCACGCGTGACAGTCCAACTGGCAACAAACAAAACAAGGATATGGGCCCTTTGCATTCGTATCAGCTACATGGCCGGCTGGGTACCATACTCTTTTTCGATCAGGTTCCAAGCACACAAAATTATGTTACAAAATTAACAAATTCCATTTATAGTTACAATAATACTCATTTTTGTTAATGCGTTGTATTAGGCATTTGCACAGGAAGAATTGGTTTCCTTGTTTAAAAATAGCATACGAAACGACTTCTTGGCCCAAATTACTAAAATGTATGCTTTTCACAAACTGCTGCTCGTGCATAATTGTTGTTGTCAGCAAAAATATGTCTGCATAAGCTTATTTGGTTGGTGGGTTGGGACTCCACAGGGAGACATTTGCCGGGAATGTGTTTATGGGCTTTTGCCCGCGCGCGCTAACCTGTCACCATCAACACGCAGTTCGCGATATTTCATTTCCGGATATCTCTCCATCTCTTCGCTCTTCTGAAGACCACGAACAGCAGATCGACCCTTCTAGTCGCCCGAGTCGGTACGTCTGTGCAATAGTCACTGTTTGTTGTCTGGCTATGGTCATAACAATTCTTGTTTATTGTTAACAGGGCACATAGTTTAGGAGGAATGATAAATGGATATGGAGGGATTGGTCTGCAGCAGGCGATGCATTATGCCATGCGAGGTGTGCCTTTCTTCCTCATATTTATCCACAGGCTTCTTTCTGGCTGTCTCTCAAATCTCTCCCCTAAGCATTCTCACCAGCACCAATTCACGGTACTTATATATGTCAGACCATTTTAAAAGTAGTCATAGAACGCTATAAGAATTCTTGACTAACAATCCTTTTAGGTTGCGTCCGAGTGTTTGCAAGCAAGCATGAGTTTTCTTGGGCGAATGCTGAGGTATAAATATACATATCCACGTGTCTTTCACCTTCATTGTAATACGAGCTTGCCCATTCTTCTTTATACAGGGAAGATGGTCCTGGTGCATTGCGTGGAATGGTAGAGCAAGAAGGCTTTGGTTTGCTGGCAGCGACACTGGAAAAGTTGCCTGCTGCTTTGTGGGACAGCAACCAGCACAGAAGCCTACAAGCTCTCTATAATCTACATAAGACCATCTCAAAACAACGTAAGACATTCTCTTCTCTCTACAATTTGTAGGTACTTTATTTGAAAATCATCTCATTTGTCAAATACGATACAGAAGAATTAGCGACAGAGATGTTCAAGCAAATTTATTTGGACTTTAACATTTGGATCTACACCGTACCTAAACACTGTCCCTCTCGAGCGAGCTAACATACAACTAAACCTATTTGCTTACCCTGGATGTTATCCTTTAGGATGCTAGCACTCAGCATGAGCTCATCGACATCACAACAACTCATATTATTCAGCAGCCGCAGGTAACTTTCACTCTTTATTATAACTGGAATGCAAGTGCGCTAACTTACAAATTGTTTGGCACCGCAACAAAGCTTTTCAAGAGACTTTTAGGAATAAAGGGAGTGTTGGACCTAATGCGCTGCTATTATGGTCATGCTGAAAGGCCCACCACAACTACAACCAAATTGGTGACTGCAAGTTCGCAGGAGACTAGAAATAGGCAGAGAGAACGGTGTAAGCTTACTCACGACGACCTCAAAGCGCTAAGGAAGAAATTAGCTTATTGGATACAGATATTTCTGCATACAAGTACCATCAGAAAGGACCGAGCCAGTGCTAGCACTGCCCAGTCCACAAGCCCCTCTTCTTCTGCAGGCTCCGACCCAGATGCTGTAAATAGCGAGCTCTCGACCGATCTGAAGCACATCTTTTTGTACATGCAAGCTATTATAACTGATGACCCGCTGCAAATGATAGAGTTGCTGCAGTTGCTGTGCAATCTGTTGAAAAGAGACCCCAAGAAGAATTTTAGGGATATACAAGTGATAGTCAACGAGCACAAAAGCTCTATCCAGAATCCACAACTTGGCAGACCGAAAAAAACAGAACAGCGCGACAATATATTGGAATTTACAGAGGTCAACCCAGAATGCCAAAATACTATTGCTGAAACTTTTTTGCAAGGTACTTGTCCTCTCCAGCTGTTCCCATTACTCTGCTGACCAAAAATATCAGTGGCAGGTAAAAGTGGTTTTCAAGCAATCATTGGTTTTCTCAAATGTACCATTGAAGAGGAGGTGCGCTTATGGGTACTACGCCTCATAAAGGAGCTGCTGCACTGCCTTGCTGAACATAAGGTTGATAGCATCTTGCCGTATTGTATTGCTCCGCACGAGAGCAGAGAACACGTTCTAAGCAGTTCTGATTTTCTTGTCGTATCACATAAAGAAACAGGGACATCGAGCGGCGCTCAACCAATCTCATCTGTCCGTAATCAAGTCCTATCTTCAGGTAAATATTCGCTGTACTGTAGGTGTTTATTATACGACCAACTCTTTTTTGCTTTGCAGAATAACTCGAGTAGCCCTGTAAGTGAAGCGATCTACTGGGAGTTGATGTGTCTAATGCTGGAATGCAATGCTGATGGTCCAGATATTCTCAATGGGGCAGAGGCCAAGGCACCACGCCTAATTAAAAACGATGGTTTTGTGCCTATCATCTTCGAGCTTGTTTGTCAGGATAAATCCAACTCGAAGTTGCACATACGGCTGCTTCAAGATTTCTTATTTCTACTCAACCAGTCACACCAAAACAAGAACGCCTTTCTTACTCCCAGCTGTATAGATTCCATCTCCAAAAGGCCTGTTGGTTCGTGGCAGTGGAAAACATGGCTCTTTGGATTGTTATCATCAAGCAGCAGTGCAATGAACACCTTTGACCTATCTTTAAACTTTTTTGTTATCTTGCTCAGCCATATACTGCTGACTGAAGGTGAAGAAAATGCTAAGGCACACTTGATGGAGATCCAAGCGTTTTGTATATATTTTTCACAACAGGGAGTACTTGACGCCACCAAGTTTTGTGGACAGCTGCACAGAAGGCTTTTGGATCTCAATTTTTATTCTCTCCGTGCCTTTGCACCTCCCTCCGGCCGTTTAGTTAGCCCCAGAGAATCCACAGCATTAACTCAACCTGGTGCGCGAAGAGACAGAAATTTAGAGCATGCAACAAGCATTTCTTCTTCTGGTAACAATACCACAGTCACTATAATTTCAGTTGGAGTACGATTAATATTTCGATCAATAGTTGCTATTGCCGCTCAGAATGCAGAAGAGGAGAGAGCCTATTCATTGTTCTCCAACTGGCTGAGATGGCTCAAGCTGGTGGAACAGTATCTATTTTATATGAGACAGCATGCCCAGGAAACTTTGCAAAGGTGAGGCTTCGTTAATTAATTGTTTTCAGGTACTTAGCTAAGCACGCCATGCTTTGGTGGGGTAATAGAGATGATTTTTTAGGTGCTTTGCACTACAATGAAGAAGACCATTGGGATGATCTTCGGTTTGGCCAAGAGGTTCTCAAATTCATTGATCTGATGAGCACAAAGCTGGAAGCCTGGTGCAAAAACTACACAAATAGATCTAATTGCGACACGACATCCCTCAGTGCTCAGCGATTGAAGCATCGCCTCCAACGACTAACAGATCGTCTGGGCCTGCGCTTGGCGCTGACCACCCTGCACGAAGCTGACGCGTACTTTACTCCAGCTCCTATACTCCCTCTCTCAACCCCTTCAGGAGATTGTTACGATTTATTTATCAATTTCGTGATGGCAACTACCATACCAGATGTCTTGTAAATGAGCGAGAGACCGTAGGCACTAGTGCGCTGGAACAGCTCCAAGCACTCATTACAGAAAATTCAGGGGCATGTGTAGGCCTGCCTGAGACTGCGCATCACTTGATGCTCACTGCCACCGCTGACTATTTATCTTCCAGGCGCCATGATATATATCAGGCATGACTCATCACAGCTGTCCCATCAATAGTCCCCATATTAAAGAACTTACGTTATATTTGCAGAAAACACACGAGACGGAGAAAATTTATCAGGACAGCATCGATCGCTTGGCCTGGCGTTATGTGGGAGGCGATGCAAGCTCGGATGATAACAGCCTCATTGACGAGATACTTTCAAGGTAAGAAAATTAGTCGAAGAACTGAAAATTCTCTTCTAATCTCTTTTTATGACCTGGAATCCTTTAGATATTTCGTGGTTGGCTTCCTCTTCCGTGCCATGAAGTGCTCCCACGATTTAAGTGGGGGCAGAGGAGCGAGAATCATTCTACCCCTCTTCAAATCGCTTCTAACAGATCTCAGGCACAGATGTATCGATTTTATTCCTTCAGCAAGCAAACAGATAAGCGTCGAACATGAAGAGGAAGAGAGTTTGGCAATGAAGTTAATTGAACAGAGCAAACAAATCCTAAGTACCATCGAAGATGAGGATTTGTTGCCGTATTTCATGAAAGGCTTTTCAGCTGCTTCCGAAGGTAAGAACCTCTCTTTTCCACAGGGTGGGCTTTGCTCATGCCAGCCTTTGTGAACAGGATTTTCTTTGGTGGGCCCAATGGGTCAAGCCATCGCAATCGAGCACAACCGGATCCAGAAGCTGGCCAGCAAATTCGCCAACAACTACAGGTCTTCCCTTTAATATTATTAAGATATACGTTTTTTTTTACCTGGCCAATTATTTATTTAATTGCTCGTTCAGAGAAGTAGAACAGAGAATTCAAGAAGAGATGCGCAGCCAACAGCAGTTTGAAGGCAACCTGCGCCAGGCCTTAGACTCAACGTTTGACAAGCAGAGAGAGCAATGGGTGAGCGAGGAAGCATCGAGTTGGCATACTCGTGACCTCCAACGCGCTGCCTCTGCTGCCGCTCTTCACTCCAAATGGGATGATCTCTCTGCATCCTTTGCCTTTGATCGCGCACTCACTATTACAAACAAAAGCAGCAGCCCGCAATTAGTACCGGGGCAATTGAGCACCAGCTTGAACCGGGTAACCATGATCCAGGTTGCAAAAGCGTTTGCACAGACTTATGTAATGAAGTCAGAAGCGGCTGGCAACAGAGGCGCTGCCATGGCACCACGCAGCATAGAAGCCATTTTCATATGGCCGCGTAGCAATGGAGCTAGCTCAGGCGGTCAGGTGATCGTTGTGCATGAGGAAGGTTTCGTTGCACTTTACAGCTTTTCTGAGCATAAGAGTGGACGTAATACAATACAACAGCGACAGCAGCAAGCAATTGTACAGCCTCAACTTACCCTACAACCTGATAAGGCAGCCTCCAAACGGCCTCTCAATAGTTCTAACTTAATGTTGGTCACTTCGCCACCAAGCCCAACTCTCTGCCTGGCTGCATTCCCCTCGATTCCCATCTCATTTCTCCCTGTTAACGAGCGTTGTTTGGTACTGATACATGGTTAGTCAACCTTCTAACCTTCTTTGCGTTTTTAACCTTCTTTGCGTTTTTTCCGCTCAAGCTCTAATTACGCTAGAATAGGAGGAAACTGGGATGGCAGCTTGGTAATGAGCCCTTTGGAAGACCTAGACTGTGCTCAGCGAGCCATCAGGTATAGATTACTTTCAGCTTGATTTTGTCTAAAATTATAATTTGAATTGGCAACGAATACTGCAGACACAAGGAATTGGTGACATGTGTGGCTGTGAGCGAGGACGGACGGTGGGTGGTGTCAGGCTCAAGAGACGGCGCTGCAGTGGTGTGGGAGGTGGCCCGCCAAGAACCATCTATCCGAACGAAGAGCCTTTTCTCCAGCATTCTATCAGCTGCCAGCGGACGCCCTGCGGAAGTACCAGCACGATTGACCTATAAGTACACGCTTGCTGGGGGCCATGATGATCCTCTCACCTCCTGCGATCTATGCTCTGTGCAACGAGTCGGCGCTACAGCGAGCCTTGATGGCACCGCCTGCCTTTTCAGCCTAGAGAAGGGCTCTATCATTGCCACACTCCAGTACGACAAGGACGATGGTCTTGATGATGGTACTACTTGTCTCACGTCGACGAGGGTAATTACGCTCATCAAGATCATACCTTCTGGCAAGATCTTTTCCTACTGCGGAGACACCAAGACTCTATACCTGCACTCCCTCGACGGCACAATGATCTGCAAAGCTCACGATGCTGAAATCCCTTTGGGCAAGCAGAGGGAGGGGGATGAGGCCACCAACACAGACTCATTGACAGGACCAGTTGACAACGGTGATGTTCATATCACAGCCGTGGTGGTGGCATGGGACCAGCGCCTTCTTGTGACCGGCCGCAGCGATGGACTTCTCCGTTTTTGGTCGCTGGAAGACTTGACCACGCGTGGAGAGTTCCTGCCACCGCACCGCTCCGCCATTCGAGGGCTGGCGCTGGCCTGTAACAACTGTCAGTTGCTTGTAGGGTTCTCCAACGGCAACCTCACTGTCTATCCGCTACTCTTCTCCAGTGCTGGCCAACAACAATAGCGCTGCTGAAACTTGTCTTGTTGGCTTATTTGTTGTATCGAGAAGCTAGCGAGCCAGAACTGGACTTTTAAAGCCTTAACTTTTTATTTATACTGTGTCCTTTTAACCGGGTTAGCCTCGAGGTAGCATCTGGTGGTGCTGTTGTTGTTGTGCCTGGTGCTGTTGCTGCTGTTGCTGCTGCTGCAGTAGGAAATGCAGTTGCTGCTGGTTTAGTGGCACAAACTGCTGCCCTCCCGGCACCCTTTGCCCTTTGAGTGCACAGGAAGTTAATAATAAAATATATAAAAATAAGAATGTCCCAAGTGTACCAGCATTGGCTGACATAAATTGGCCGCGTCCTGCTTGCATCATTGCAGCTGCTGTCCCTCCGCCAGTTTGCTGCAACTAATGAAAATGAATTAGTCTGGTGCAGATCTTACGTAATTCCAACGTTACCTGATGCTGGGCGGCTGCAGTGTTAATTCCAACGTTGGTGTTTGGTACTACACCACCAGGCGCCATCTGTCGCTGCATGGCGGCCGTGGTGGGTGGGCGAACTTGAGCTGGCCGGCGTATTGCACCAGTGCCTGCACCCATCCCAAGAAAAAGACCACTTATTCTCTTTTCAAGAACTGCGTATTGGAGGGAGGGATACCTGGTGGTACAAGTACGAGTGGTCTCTGTCCCTGAGCCGCACCTTGCATTCCTTGAATATTTTGTACAGTAGGAACACCTTGACCTACACCACTGGGCAGGTTAACAGTCCTTTACTTTACGGCAAGCAAAATATAGTGCTCACCTTGTAATGAGTTGTTCTGGGCCAGATGATTTTGTTGCGGCATATTTACATTTCTAGAGAGTTGTGCACGAAGTGCTGGGTTAGCCATATGCGCACCCCCTGCTGCTGTTCCTGGAAAGAATTTGTAAAAGGTTTCTGTTTATCAAAGACAGTCTAAAAGTTGAGAGTAGGAGAATCTACCAGAAAGGCCACTGGGGCCTGAAGTGGTGTTCAGTCCAATGTTGGCTGTGCCCAGCGGGCCGACAGCAGGGCTGCTGGTGGAAGAAGAGGAAGAAGTGTTGGGAAGTAGTTGACTCCCAGCAGCAGATACAGCAGCGCCCGTTGAAGCTAGCATCATCAATTGAGGTTGCTGTGCAACGGCTTGCTTCTTTAGTGGCGGTTGGCCTGCCCAAAAGATTGATTTAGTGATAAATCAGAAAAGCCAGCTGGCTTGGATCCTCGAAGATGTCATACCAGGTGGATAGGATCGCTGAGTTGCAAGAGGAATTGGAGACGTAGGAAGGAGCTTGAGGTCAGGGGAAGGGCTTCTAGAAGCATTAGCTGTAAGGGTGGCGGCGGAAGCTGCAGCAGGGCCAGGTCCAATGCCCACGGCAGGTGTGCCGTTGTGCCTCAGAGAGCGTAGATTAGAAGCCAGATATGAAAAGGGGTTGACAGACGAAGCGGACAATTCGGTCATAGGGGCAGGCATGCCCACATCAGACTGAACACCTGCCACACGTTCACCACACAAAAAATGCGAGGAGGGATCGAGAGTTGTTGGAATATCTTGAGTAAGATCACCACAAAAAGAGATAAACGGTAATATTAAAGGAGAAACTGCATGGCGCACATACCCTTGCCTGAGACAATAGCATCAAGCATGAGGTCGAGTGATGCATGTGTGTCGGGAAGGGAGTGGTCCTCTCTGCGTGTCTTGAAGATGCACTCCTTCTTTTCATCTTCGAAGAAGGTCTCTAATTCGACACACATGTTGTTAAAGCAGTGGATCTTGTCCTCCAACGCCACCCTTTGATGTGACATCTTTTCTTCTAATCTTGCTTTTTCAGTTTGATTGTCTGCGTCAACACCTCGTTGAAGAGATATACCATTGGCCTCTAAGAACTCTTTGACAAGCTTTTTCTCCTCCTCTTCCAACTCTGGCAGCGTCTTTGACCTCAAGAGCTCGGGAACTAAATAAATAGAAAGATCAGAGTTAAATACAGTTCTGGACAGCTGTGCACGGCACTGCTGCATTTGTGAGGGCTAGGGAGAGAGACTAGCAGCAGGGTGATCAGGAGTAAACTTCTTCGGCATGATGGTGATCGCTGGGAAAAGGGCAGCATCTCGACGGGCGAGCTCCTCCAGCAAGTTATGGAACTGGGCTGACAAAACAGCAAATTGGCCCAAGAGGTCTCTCCTGCCCCCCCAAATGTTTTTAGCAGTTGTATTCTCAAACGAACAGGTTCTACCCACCAGCTGGGGCTCACTTGGTTCAGACCGATGTTGATCTCATTGATGGCACCTCGTATGCGCTCTGCTTGTGTCTTTATGGATCCAAGCTGCATCGTTTCCATCGAGTTGTTAGACTGTCTTTCTCCCCCCCCCCC
>CDFI01107147.1:0-10037 GCA_000826405.1 Acanthamoeba divionensis | reverse complement strand
TTTTTTTTCAAATATCCAATCTAAAATCAAAATAATAATAATAATAATGTGTTCTCTTTTTTTGTTGTTGTTCCAATTTCCCAGCTGTTTGCCAGCAGAGCTCTTGTTTGTTGCATTAACACAATGGCCACTGAATACAAGAATTTCACTAACTTGCGTGTGGATAAGAAAGATGGGATTGCTGAAGTGGTCCTATGCAGAGTGAAGGAGCTAAACACAATGACCCCTGCCTTCTTTGAAGAGATAGGACGCGTCTTCAGGCTGCTCGATCTTGACTCCGAAGTGAATGTCATCATATTGTGGTCCGAGGCTCGTCTCTTCACAGCCGGATTAGATCTCAAATCAGCAGTTGGCTCCTTTCAGCCTGGTATCAAGCCCACCCCCCAAAAAAGGACTGAACAATTAGTCTCTGATTCATTTTTGATCTGAAATAAGATCAAAGCTTAAGCAAGGCTATGCAAAGTGCCCTAGTGTATAAAGTAGTGCAGAAATGGCAGGACGACTTCAGCCAACCACAACACTGTTCTAAGCCTGTGATCGCAGCAATACACAATCAATGTATTGGTGGAGGTGTTGATTTAATTACAGGTATTTCTCAGATTGCGTGTGAATAAGATTCTCTGCGGCTGCTCGCCTCTCTCTCTCTCTCTCTCTCTCTCTCTGTGTGTGTGTGTGTGTGTGGCTGAGTTGGCTAACGAGCTACTGGAAAGCGCTTCGAGCGCGAAAGCTCTAAGATTCCACGGTCACTATGCCAAGGCTTATGTGGCAACCATACATCTCTCTTCTTTCTCTCTCTCTCTATGCTCATCTTTGTGATACTTACCTGGGTGACATCTTTCATTTATGCAGCATGTGATATCAGGCTCTGCACTGAGGACGCCACATTTGTTGTAGCTGAAACCAAGCTGGCGATTGTTGCAGATATTGGCACGTTGCAGCGCCTTACAAGGATTGTTGGAAAGGGCCTTGCACGCGAAATGGTTCAAGCAGTCCAATAGCTGTCTTTCTCTTCTACGTTCATTCCTATTCATCTTTTCCTCACCAAATAGGCATTTACGGGCGACAAGGTGGATGCTAAAAAAGCCTACCACTTTGGACTTGTTAACCAGGTGAGCACAAGAACATGACAAAAAGGCAAGGAATTTGAAAAATAGGTGATTGATGGGTATGATTTCAATCATCTTGCACAAAAGGTATACAAGGACAAAGACGAGCTTCTTGCCAAAGCGCGCGAGATGGCAGGTCGCATCGCTGCGCATTCTCCCCTAGTAGTCCAAGGCGCAAAGAAAGTTCTCAATTATTCTGATGAACATACAACTGAGGAGGGCCTGGAACACGTTGCATTATGGAATTCTGCCTTTATTCACAGGTAATTGTCTTTACTTATTGAGCATAATGGACATCTGGTTATAGTAGAAGTCTGTAGTTGACCAGCTGAGCACAACTCTTAGATATCAATAGATATCCACTGAAGTGTGAATTCGCTACTACGACTGATCGTGTTCTCTATCTTGTAGTGATGATTTGACTGAAGCAATGATGTCCTTTATGCAGAAGAGAAGCCCCACCTTCAAAAATCGGCTATAAAACCTCCTGTACCTGTTGGAGTCCTCCCTCCTTTGAAATAAACATTTCTGTTTTCTGTTTTCGTTTTTGTTTCAAGTGTAAGGAACCTTCTTAACTTTCTTAACGCACGTTATCATCATTCTTTTTGCTCTCGAGTGGTACCAATGCAAGATTGAAGGCTTTGTTTTTGTTTTTTTGATATTTTTCTTTTGATAGATCTAACTCTTTTCCTCCTTCGGATGAAGAGACCACCTGCTGTTGGCCAGATGCCACAACAAACAACGAAAGTGAAAGCGGAGCTCCATACGATGCATGTTGGATGCTTGGGGGATAACAGAAAAGGTAATATCTTAAATGTTTCGTCTCTCTTAAAAGGTTTTCTTTGATAAGGAGAAAAACTAATGCCCCAAACTCGAAAACTGCAGTTTAAAAGGAAATTGCCTGTCCTGTCTCTCTCTTGGCCCATTACTTTTCTAAACCGGGAGCGAGGTAAGAAGGCCCATGCGGGGAGAATAGTTTGACCTTTAAAGAGAGAAGTCCAGTTTTGTTGTACTTTCAACTGAAGCAGAAAAGATTTTTTACTCTCTTTCTCTCCCTCCTCTGGACGTAAGTCCTCTTCTTTCCGAATGAGCTCTGGGCAAACGAAGGAATCACATATTGTGGCGCTAAGATGGAGGGTACTCTGCTGTCAAGAACAAAAATGAAAGAGAAAGAGAAAGAAGGGGAGGGGGAGGGAGGGGAACCTCCAGAAGATGAAGAAAGAGAAGATAGAAAGCAGAAAGCAAAGGGGGGCTCCAGACTGAAACAGAAACGAGCGAAGAGGAAAGAAGAGAAGGAGCGAAGGAAAGAAGAAAAAGAGAAAAAGAAAAAAGAAGAGAAAAGGGTAAAGGAGGACAGTAAGAAGGATAAAGGTAACACGAAAGGGGTGGGTGATTGGGAACAAGAAGAGGAAGAAGAGGAAGAAGATGAAAGCAGAAAAAAACTATCAATAAGATTTAGTAATGATACCATCATTCTTGTTGGGAAGAACCTGCAAAAGTTCAAGGAGAGTGAAGCTGATGCAGAGGAACATTGGGATGGAGAGAGAATCAAGGAAGCAGAGGAAAAAGAAAGAGATAAACTCAGAGGGAAAGGGAAAGAGGATGATGGATTGTTGAGCTCTACAGATGACTTCTCGTTGGACGCTGAAGACTTCACAGAGGAGTGTACGGTGAAGTCTCTGCACAGAGCCCTTTCGAATGTGGATGAACAGGACATACAGACACGTAAACATCCAATAGCCTCCCTTCTGCTGTCTCATTTATGCTGCAATACAGCTCTCTTCGCTTCTAACACCGTCCCCCCTAGGCTCTTCAATAGAACGTTTAAACACAAGAAAAAGTTTGGGAGGCTGGGTGGATCAAATCCAGGTAAATCATATAGACCTTGTTTTCATTACTTTCCCTCAAGGCTCACGGACCGTTACTGTTTGGACTGTTAAACAATATTATCAATTAGGAGCAAATATCAAGCCCTAGCTTCTCTGTTGCATCACTATCTCCTTCGCTAAAAGAATTGAATAGCACATTTGAAGAGGCAGAAGTTAGCTGCTTGTTTTGGCTGGAAGTTGAAGACTTTAAGTTTCACCACAGGTGGAAAAATAAAGGGAACAACGATGAAAACACGGATATGAATGACAAGAAGAAACCTGAGACACAAGAACCACCAAGGAAGAAAAAGTTTGGTAGTATGAGATCCCACTCAAATACAAAGCTGTCTATGCTGCTCGCAAAAGAGAACGCCCCTAGTGGTAATAGCATTGGGCAACCTGGCGAAGAAAATCTAAGATGCGATAACCAGGAGGTGGAATTATCAGCCTACCTGGCAGAGAAATACAAGGCTGAATATCAAATTTTTCCATCCCCAGTGCAACGTAAAGAAAGCAAAGTGGTGGACCTGAGGCAACATTGCCTCAAACTCTATCAACTGCACATAGAAGAAAACGCGCCTCTCAAGATTACCATTACACACAGTACAGCAGAGAGAATCAGAAACGATATCTCGGCCCTCTTTCCACATCTTCCAACACTTTCCTCTTCGTATTCTGCCTCTCCTCCTCTCTTATCTTCCATCGCTTTATCATTCTCACCTCTTTCTTCTTCCCTTGCATTTGATCACATCTCTTCTCCACATTCCTCCTCCAATCTCTCTCCTTTCTCTTCTTCCCCGGAAAAACTTCATTCCCTTTCAGCAGCCACTTCTTTTCTATCCTACCCAGTTCCCAACGAAACACTATTTGATGAGGCTCAAAATGAACTCAGAGTAAAACTGGAAAAGGAAGATTTTCCTCGTTTGTTGGATATCTTTGTAACCACAGCCATTGAAGCGTTAAACGAGTGCCAGCCTCTGCCACAGATTGTCTTCGAGGAGTTCGAAAAAGAATTCTCTTCTCAAGGTGAAGAAGCAGCCGGATGGGAATTTTTGGAGTCCACGCAGGTACTTGTACCTGCTGAAACACTTATTTTCCATTAATCCCCTTTTTCACAATTTTTATATTAATGCTTTGTTCCTCCAGGGGGTGCGTTGTTTGCGTAAGTTTTATAAGGGAAGAGATATCTGTTGTGCCAAGTCTATTGGCGTAGTGGGCGCACCTGCACCTCAGGTAAAACCCCCATAGACGCAGAGAGAGAGAGAGAGAGAGAGAGAGAGAGAGAGAATCACAAATTAGCTTCCAATCAATGTATTACACTCTATGCAGGTGTTTCGATTAATCATGGCAGATGCCGATATCAGGAAGGATTGGGAGGAATTATATTTGTCAGGCAAGGTGGAGGATCATATATCTTCAAATATGCAGCTTCTGTCTTTTTCTATGAAGAGCCTGAGCAAAACAGTACGCAAGAGAGATTTTGTTGGTGTAAGATCTTTTGCCTTGTTGAGACCACACCAAAGAGACAAAGCCTTTATAACGATTACGAAGTCAATTGTCCATTCGACCATGCTGCCTCAAAAGGACTTTGTGAGGGGGGAAGTGGATGTATCGGGCTGGATCATCAAGTCAACAGGCCTCAATTCATGTTTGATAACAAGGGTAAACTTCATTGACTTCAAAGGCAAAATTCCAGCTTCAGTTGTCAACAGTTTGAATCATAGACTAGCTATCACGTCTGTATTGAATGTCAAGAGAATACATGAAAGAACAAAGGAAAAAGTCAAAGAGCTCGTTGAAAGAAAGGATCTCTATCTACCCATGATGGCCAGGGTCTTGTTTCCTCATCAGTGTATAACACCAGAAGAGTGTATAGAATTGTTCCAAGAACAGGATAGAGGCACCATGGATTATGATTTTGAGGCTTTTGATATTCTTGCAATGAACGAAGGAGACATTGTTACTCTTGTAAAGAGGACAAACTGCAAATGGTGGCTTGGATGGCACAACAAGAAGAAGGGTTGGCTCAGCATTGATTACATAGAGGCCATTACTCCTACCACCCAAGGACCTTCCGTACAAGTCGCGAACTTTATTATGGTTTGTACTCTATACTGTTTCGAACTGCATTGCAGTCATGCACTAATTTATCTGCTATGAAGAACCCTACTCTGGTGTCTCTTGTGGATCTGATTGTGCGGACAGACTTGAGACTCGTCTTTGCCCTTCTCTCAGCCATTGATATGGCATCAAATCAGGTCAAATCCACATTCAATCCCCTTACGTCACCTTCTTCGTTAACCAACTTTGTGCAGGCGGCACCGGATACAATAATGCGTATCTTTGAGGTTGCTGGCGATGCCACCAACCTTATAAAGACTGCAATCTCTCGTGACCTATCCAGTTGAGTAGCCCTTCCCCTTCCCTCTTTCATCTTTAACTGATGTTTGAATTTATTTTGGTGAGTACAGAGAGCACAACTGTGGGTACATTGTTCCGAGGCATGGAGATACATACAGCTCTTCTTTCGTTTTATAACCAGACAACAGCCAAGAAATATTTATCTCGCACTCTTAAAGGCCTCGTTCGCTACGTCACACAACTCTATAGCGAAAACAAGTCTCTAGAGGTGGGTCTTAGAAGGCAGCTGCTATTGCAAAGACTTTATTCCATAAAGCTGAAATGTGCTATTAAAGAATATTCCATGGATAACTATTGCTTTGTTCAGGTGGACCCATCACGCATAGAAGAGGGGACAAATGTGGAGCAAAACGTGGCTAACCTTGTGGAGACCTCACGACTGTTTCTAAAACGTATCATGGAATCCATTTCGCATTGCCCAGGGTACTTTAACCAACTTTATTACGAGGAGAGGCAACAATTAAACTAATGGTTTAAAAAACAACAGATCTTTGAGAGACATATGCAGGCATTTACAGAAGGAGGCCTCTCTAAAATACCCTGGTAGCAAGCATACTGTGATAGGAGGATTCTTCTTCCTTCGGTTGCTGTGTCCAGCTATTGTTTCTCCTACAGAGAGTTCCCTCATTAAAGGTATGCAATTCGATGTAAATGCTGTCTGCTCTTCTCTCGACCACGAATGCATTGCTAAGAACCACCAACGTTACGTTGTTGCAACAGGCACCATATCTGCAGATGTGAGGAGGGGATTGGTGTTGGTGTCTAAAGTTCTTCAGAACCTGGCAAATGGACTAGAGTTTGGTTCAAAAGAATCTCATATGATTACTCTCAACCCCTTCATTGTAGAAACCCTGCCGGCTGTATATGATTTCTTTGACAGACTCACTGTACCATCGCCAGCCTCTCTGTGCTTTCTAAAACCAATGACTCACAGTGATGAAAAATATTTCTTCATACAGGATGAGGATGAGGTGAACCAGATCATTGCCAAAGAGAAAGAGAAGGTCAAGACAAAGGATAAGGATAAACTGTCACTCGCTATGGCGCTGCCTCAGGACGCCATAGCGTCTCTTCACATGGAGCTTTCCATTCACATAGATGCCATTGGCCAAAGCCTCATATACGATGTGCATACATCTTCCCCCCTACTTATGATTCTCTAAAAGACAAGTAATCTCACAACTGTGTACCAAACTCTTATCTGTTAGGAACAAGGAATGGATATTTATGAGCGGCTGCTTAATAGCTTAGTGCTGTTGGGGCCACTCACTGCCGGCGCTTACAAGAGTCTTGATAGCAAGCCTGTCACCAGCGGTGGTTCATTTGGGCGCAAGAGCCTGCGCCGCCTCAGTTTCTGTAAAGGCGCTCTCAATAGGCCTCTTAAAGAGTATTCAGACAAAGATTCTGGTTACAAAGAAAGGTAAAGAAGAGACTTTGTTCTTCTTTTGTCTATCTATGAGCTAAAAACTTTTCAACACCCTTTAAAGCTCCAAAGAGCGCGATAAGGACAGAGAACATCCGTATGCTCAACGTATGAGCGGTCTTTCCAGCCTTCACAGCCTGCCCACCATTGAAGAGATTATCGATGAGAAAATGGAGTTCATGGGATTTGAAGAAGTTGATTTCTCTCCTGAACAGAAGAGAATGGCCATAGTAAAAAAGGAGCGTTTAGAAAAGATCCTTGGCGTGGCGCTTAGCACTGAGAAGATCAGCCAGCAGGTGGCGTTGGCGTCCTCCGGCGAGGAGATGACTATTCCTTCTCAAACCACTCCAAAAAGAATGAGGTCGTTGCTGGGTTTGATTGAGGAGAAAGAGAAGGTCAAACTCATAGAAAGGGAAAAGAGGAAGGCCAGGAATAGGCGGGGAGCAGAGACAGGGCGCAGCGAGAAGGACGAGGAAGAAGACAAGAACAGTGAACAGGAAGGAGGTGCAACAGCAGTGGAAGCAAATGAGGGAGAAGAGGATGGAGGAGGCGAAAGTGGAAGAGATGTCATAACCTCAGGAGCATCATTGATAGAGAGTAAAGAGAGCGAAGAGGACGAGCAGAATACTGCGAGCTCTTCCTCTGCCAAGTTGAAGATGTTGCAAAAGAGACACAAGCTTCAGAGGATTTTAGGAACACAGTTGACTTCAGAGACCATGCTCAATCAGTATCCCTCCAGCATGAGCACAGAAAGCTCATCTGAGAGCCATCAGGTTTTGTCTTCAATAACAACTGACAAGCGAAGGAGGTGGACCTTTGTAGATAAAAGGAACGATTCAGCTCTCTCTGAGCCTCCTGCAGGAAAAGATAGCGGCGAAGGGCGAGAGGGCGAAGCCAACAGCGGCAGCAACACGACTAGCAGTGGCGGTGGTGATAAGAAGTTTTCCTTTCTTCATCGAAGAGGAACAGTGGATTATGGCACTGGGAAAGAAAAGAAAGGGAGCTCACAGCATTCTCAAGAGAAGCTTTCAGCTGTTCATCGCAAACTCTCTGTGTCTGAGGGAACTAACCTGATTGCAGCAGTGACACCAGGATCCAACACCAGTAATCTTCCCACCACCAACACGAAAGCGTTCAGGAGCTTTAGAGCCTGGAGAAACAGCTACAGTGGGGAAGTGGAAGCACGAGGAGGAGAGGATCTTACGAAGGATGAAAGGAAACAGAAGAGGGAGAGTATGAGCTTGATGGAGCGATTTTCTGAACGAGTGAATGCAATCAAGCGAGCAAGCCTGGACGCGTCCACTAGTGAGATTCATCTTGCCAACGATAATTCTAACATTGGAGAAAGAGAAAGGTCACCTGAGAAGGATGAAGGAAGAGAGGAAGAAATGGTTATCGTGGCCACGCCAGAGATAAGACGGATAGCGTTGGCCAAGAAGGGCAAGCTGGAGAAGATATTGGGATCACAGCTGCAAAGCGAAGATGTGAAGAAGCAGCTGAAATCAATCACGGCCGTCTTGGAGGTGTACAACCAGGAGCTGCAAACCAAGGACCAACAAGGAGGAGGAGGAGGAGATGTGATGAATCATCCTTCAGCCTCCTCGTCGTCCTCCTCTGGAAGAAGCAAAGAAGGAGAGTCCTCTTCCTTAAAACATAAAGATGAGCTGCCACGCACTACGACTAGAGCAGATGAGCTTACAGCCTGTGATGACAACAACAACAACAGCATTATACATAGTGTAAGTAATAATAATGACAACAACATCAAAGTTGTAAAGAACAGAGCGTACAGGATGAGCATGAAGAAATGGAAGTCAGAGAGGGAGAAAGACACAGCAGACAAGGAAGAACAACAGCAACAGCAACAGATCAATCCCGAAATGGAGAGGAAGAGGTACCTCATGGAGAAGAAGGGCAAGCTGGAGAAGATCTTTGGAACCACCTTGACCTCAGAGATATTGATCAATCAGGCCCAAGCATTGGAGCAGAGCCATGACAAGCTTGATGGCAGGAAGCTTGAAGAGATACTCCAAAGCATCAAGGCCGAAAAGGAATCCATAAGAATGGGCCTGATGCAGCTTTTCACTGTTAACACCTCTGGTGGCCCAAGCAGCAGCAGCAGTTGTAGTGACCAAACTCAGAATGGTGACAGCTCTGCCTCCTCCTCTTCTTCTTCCTTGCTTCCTCCTTCCCCTCACCACACTGAAGATAGTATACTTATGCTAAAGCGGTTCGAAGCTCTTCTGGCACAACTGGAAGACGTGGAAACTATTGTCAGAAACAACACTTCACCTTTGCAGCAGCAGCAGCATCATGCAGATGCTCCTGTCTCTTTCACTTCCTCTCCGTCTTCTTCTTCATCATCATCATCTTCTTCTCATCACTCTTCTGCAAAACTGTGGGGAAACGAAAAGAAAAAGAAAACAAAAGATACATAGAAGAAGAAAGAAGAAGAAACTGGTGCTTCTTCTTCTTCTTCTTTGTTGAATGTGTGTGTGTGTGTGTGTGAGAGAGAGAGAGAGAGAGAGAGAGAGGGTGTTCTGGCTGCCTCAGAGAGGAATCAATCTCCTTTGTATGATAATAAACTAAAAATTTAATAAATATAAATAGTTAAAACAACAAATATGTTGTGTGGTGGTGAAGTTGTGGCAGCACTGAGCTCCGTATGAGAGAGCAAAGAGACATTGGCAGTGTGGCAACAAGAGGGCTTGGGGCTGGCTGAGTTACTGTTTCTCTTCTTCGATGGGTGGGGGATTGCCACACGGCCTCAGCATTTTCTGATGTTGATAACACACACACACACACACAGACAGAGAGAGAGAGAGAGAGAGAGAGCAGAAGGGAGAATAGCATCAATGAGTTTAGCAGGTCTTGGCATGTTCCTGGTGCAATGCTTTGGGGGGGTTGCCTGGAGGAGGTTGTAGCGCACGCGCCCAACAGACTCGTTTTCAGCAATCGCGAAGAAAGACAACATGGGAGAATGGCCAATGTAAGATGCGAAGCTATCTCTCTGCTGATTCACAGCCCACTCACTTCCCAAACATGGACAAAACAGAACATCAATATAAGGCTCCAGAGGGGATTAATTACTCCCCCCCCCGCGAAAATTACGTACAATTTGTTTGTATCGGCGTGGCCTGTGCCCACATACTTCATTTGAAGATGCTCTACCTGGCTGTTGAGGAAGTCTCTTGCGCTCATTTTGATGGGGCGATGTTT
>CDFI01107145.1:5175-17261 GCA_000826405.1 Acanthamoeba divionensis | reverse complement strand
TGCATGTTTTGCATGTTTGGTATGTTTTGTTGCATGTTGGGCTGCATGTTGGGCATCGTACCAGGTGGCCTCCCTGTTAAAACAATATCATTTATAACTTCAACAGATGATAAACCAAATTTGGAAAAGAGGTGGGGATATGTACAAGTCTGAAAGTTGGGCTGAGTAAAGGGGGGCACTCCCCTTTGGGTCATGTTGGGAAGAAACGCATTGCTTGAAAGTAGTGGCTCTGTGGCAGGAGGCATACAGGAGAAATCATATGTTGATGGCACTGGGTCCTCAAAGGGAATGGAAGATTGTTGAGGAGAAGGGAACATAACACAAGGATCAGCATCTGCCCATGGTTGTGACGCATACAAGAAGGTTGTGGGCCTTTTTTAAAGATCCACAGAGTTAGCAACATTCAAGTAATGTTGTTGTAGAACGCGTTCGTACTCAGTGGCAGGGGCTGCATTTGGCAGCTGCATTGTTTGTGGGGGGAAGAAACTCTCAGCCGAACGAGGGGGCTCAAGTCCTCTGTTCGTTAAGTATGGATATGGTGCTTCACATGCACAAGAAAAACAGGTAAGGGTCGTCTGTTAGTTTTTGGATGGGATTTGTGCTGGGAAACTGTTGGTAGGATGACACTCACCCATCCCGAAAGTTAGAGGAGGCTCCATTGTCGTCAGTGTTCTTGACTCAAGTCAGTCAAACTGTCCAAAGAACAGCAGCCTCATTTGGCTCGTTTAGAATGATGGGGGCATTGCAGTTTGGGGCAGCTTCAGCCGAAATATTGTTGACATAACCTTAGCAGTGCATGGTGTCGACCAGCAAAGCACTTCCAAATGCAGCTAAAGTGGTTCATTGCATGCATGTGTCTCAGACCCGCGGAAGAGGGGGAGCAGAAGCAGAGCTGTACCTTGTTTGTGCAGATTGAGAGTTCTTCCCCTTACATGGTTTCATGCAAATTGTTTCACAACAAGAACTTAACCTCTTGGTCGGCAGCATTGAAGAACTACAAGCCCATTAATTCGGGCCCAGTTCATGCATAGATTGGTTGTTGCTTATGAAAGACTAGTGGAGCCCAAAAAAGCATTTCTTCTAAATTCTTGAAGTTTGATTTGTCATGTGACAGTTGGAAAGAACTTTAAAAAAAAGGGTTGGCAGCTTTTTGTTTTAAAGTTCTCACAAAAACAGTCTGTGTGATCAAGCAACCATGGAAGCTCTGTTTGGCCAGTATGAACAAAAGAAACCAATTGGCCACATCCTCATGATCAAGCTCAAAGGTTTTGACCCTCCTCTTACTGCTTTAATATGCTAAAATGCAAGTTTGTTTTGTACATCTTTATTGGAATCAAGATGGTGTTTCTGAGGAGACTAGAGATATGATTGTAGATCATATCAAGTCTTGGGTACAACAGTCAGAGGATTTGAGCGACCTCAAAGTTGGAAAGCACATCAAACCTGCATATGATATTACTGCTGCCAAGGTTTTACCCCCCCCCACATCCTGTTGATCGACGTTGTCTCATTTTTTGAACAACCACGAAGTATGGAAGTGCTTTGGCCTATGAGATTGGTGCATATATGACCTTCAAGGATGCTGAAGCTGAGCTAAGGTTCTTGCAAAGTCCTCTCATGGCAAACACTATGAAACAAGTTGTTGAACACATTGATGCTCAAAAGACAGTCATGCTTGATTTCTATGCTTAGAGCATGAAATGTAGAACACCTGTTCTGCATTCTTTTCTGAACCAACAGAACAAATATTTCAACAGGAAAAAAAACTTGGCTTGAAAAAAAAGTACATTGTTGACATTTCTAGATATGTTTCAACCTACAGATCTTGTAGGTTGCATGCAAGAGTGTTGCCACAAGCTCTTCTTAATTCTCGAATACTCTTCCAGGTTGTCTGCTGGCCAGATTAATTTTTTTAAACTCTTAAATATTTGCCATCCAAATATCGCAAAAAAATTAATAAAATATAAGTATATTAATTACAGATCGAAATTTCGTTTATTAATTTTTTTATTGGGTAGCTCCTCTTTCCAGGCTCTCAAGCGTAGACGTTGTCGACAATCCATCCCAATCACACTTGGGAGGGGGGCCACAACTTTTCTCCCACAAAGAGTACCCCTTTCTTTTCTCCTTTCTTCTTTGTCACCCACTCTTTCTCTTTCTCTGTTCTGTGTGCCTTTCTTCCCTTTCCAATATGAGCCTTATTGGAGACCCTCCAAATGGGGAAACACAGCCACTTATCAACGGCGATGGTATGCAGACATACCCCCCCCCTTTTGTCTGCCTCTTTGTCACTGTCATCAGTTTGTGTCGACATGCTGTGCTTGTGCGTGTCAATTCTCATTGCGACATAAAGTGACTTCCGTGTTGTTTGTGGCTCTCTCTCTGTCCCCTCTTCGTTCAACAGAAGAATGTCCATTCGCCATCCCCTATTGCCACAACGCCAGTGATGATGAGGACTGTGAGGATGATGAAAACATTCCACCCAGTCGATCCATGTCTGTGGTACAGGACACTGTTTTGGATCTTGTGCTGATGGTGATTATTCATTTGCTAATACACATGTGATCACAGGTGCCCATGGCAATGCTGGGAAGTGATTTTGTGGGTCCCATATCAGAACAAGACAAAAAGCTCTTTGAGCGCAACCAAAAGTTGAGATACAGAACAATCAATGCATTGCTTGGTGGCAAACAGCCTATTCCACCCCATCTACGCCGACAAAGGTAAACACAGCAATGTGCTGTTTGTTTGCGTGTTTCACTGAGCATATTTACTTTTTTTTAAAAAAAATCTTCAGAACTATTACACGAACAAAAACGATTATAAACGAAGAAGGGACGCCAATAGAAGTAAAAGAGCAAGTGATAGAACCCATCACAGAGTCATGGGAAGGCGACAAATCACTTACTGAGCGCCAAATACGGATTAGTTCCTATGTTGCATATTTTCTCTTCCTCATATGTGGTGTACGTACAATCTCCTATTGATTATCTATGTGCACATGAACAATATTACTAACAGTTGTCAAACAATGCACACTAAAGGTAGGCTATCAGATCCAATTCTCAGCTGTGACTTCTGCAATTGTATATTTTAAGGATCTCTATGGGCCATCCATCTTCCGTATTATTGTTGGTGGTATGCTGTCCTCTGTTTCACTCATTTTGCTTTTGCTTCATTTTTTGCCCGATAGGGCTTTTAATATGCCAAGCTACATTCCCACTTTCGCTATCCATATACAGCTTTCAATGCCCCCCTGCTTCCCATCTTGCTTTTGCAGCTAAAATTTGACCAGAAGATAGATGTGAGATTTGGTTCATTGGTATGCAAAAGCACTCCTTTCTTTCTTGGTTTGTAAGAATTACACTGGCTGACAGGGTTTTATTTTATACAGCAAACATTTAGACTGCGCATATTTGTAACGATGATGGTTTGTTCTGGGATATTGTATGTGCTTCCATGGCTTGATAAACCCCGGGCCGTTTTCATATGGTAGACATACACAATGCCCTTCCTTACTTTCGTCACTGATTCTCATTATATTACTTTATTTTAAATAGCTTAGTCGCTCTGCTTGGAATTTTCAATGGAATAGGGACAGGTGCTTACTTCGCTCTTGTTTCTGTGTTCCCTATCAAGACCCCAGTAGGTGTGCCCAACTATACCTGGAATTCTCTTTGCTCAATGTTATCACTCTTGTAGATTTTTTGGTCAGTGGGTCAACGGTTGTCCACAGGCATGATTTTAGCCGTCCAGTTTTCTGTGATGCCGCCCAGGTATCTTCTGCAACAATGCCAACAATCTATTCACAACATGAGGATTGATCTCTTTCACCATTAGTTTATCGAAAGACCAGGAAAATCAGTATTATTTTCTCTCGTGTGCCACGGTTTCGTTGATTGGAGTGCTATCATTCCTTGCACTTATTCACATGTCCCTAACACGCTATCAACTTTATGCTCGCGACTGGTATGTATCCCTTCTCCCCTACCCTGGTACATATACCAGCTAACACATGCATTTACAGTCAAGTGCGTGAAGAACTCCTACTCCAAGAAAGTGGCGAAAAGATTAAAGTTTCCAAATGGGAACTCATCAAGGTTGTATGGCCCACTTCCTTATCTGGTGCTCTCATCTACTTCGGCGATGTGGCTGTAGTCACCTCTCTGACGTATATGCCTTCAGCTGATGGTAAGATCCTTTCATTTTGATTTCTGTTCTTTCACGATTACTGAATTCCCTCGTGTTGTTGCTTTTCATGGAAAGGTAATAAGAACTTGTCTTTGATATTGCTGTACGTCACGTATTTCTCTGACTTTGCTGGCAGACAACTAGGTAAAAACAACAGAACTGTTGATAGACACCTTCTGTTTCAAGCTTTAAGGTTTTCTTGAAGAACTCCTCTTAATTTATTCACTTATTTCTTTTTTAATTGTTGTTACAGTTTTAATTCCCAAGAGGGTTATTTGGAATCAAACCTCTGAGCTCGTTGCATCTATTATCCGTTTCCTCTTCATTCCAGGTAACGTTTTCAGTGGATCATCATAACCTGACTCAAACGATTCAAACACACAAAAACAAACTTCAAGACTTTGGAATCAACAACAAAAGGATTGCACAAAACAAAAATAATAGTTAAAAATATATTAACATCAACTTTCTTCTTCTTCTTATCTTGCTCTTGCTCTTGCTCGCTTCTTCTCCCTTAGTTTGCTTTGTGTACATCAAGACAGACATTTGGCGAAATGATTGGTTCCTTTACGTATTTATTGCCGTATTCGGTGTCCTGGGCGGCTACACACGCACCCTTGTCTTCACCATAGGCCCACAGGCTGTAACATGATGCCCCCTCCCCATCCCTCTCCTCATTCGCCTTCTTCGCTACCAAGCCCTAAACTTTCTTCTTCTTCTGCTTCTTCCCCAAACAGGTGTCACTCAACAAAAGGACTGAAGTGAGCATCATCCTCAACCTAGGCATAGCTCTGGGTGTATACGCTGGTATTGCTTTCTCCTTTATAGCAGGAGCCACCTTCCTGACATGAAAGGAAGACAACCTCTTTCCACAAACAGTGTAAGCACAATATTGCACTTAAGTTTTATTTATTTTTCAACAACAAAAAATAATATTTATTATTAACAACATTGCTGGAATGATTGGAATTTGTTTGTTCACCAACAAAATTTCGCATTTTTCGCATTCCAGCTGTGAGCTGAGTTCGTGATTTGGAAAAAGTTGATCCCATTATTATTATCATTGGGAGCTAAAATGAACATGATTCTTTGCATTATACCATCTTCGTTCAGTCATTCTCTCGCGAACCAGTCACATTCGTCTTAACGTCTTTCCCTTTCCCTTTCCCCTTTGGCAGAGGATCTCCGTTAACACTTTAAATACATTTGCCCCAGAAAGGACTACATGCATTCCAAATCGCACCAGCAGTAGGCCACTGGGCTACCAGACACTTGAAATGATATTGTTCCTGGCCAACATACCTTTTAAACAACACCCCTTACCTTCTGCTCGGTCTCTGCTGTGAAGCAGGAATGTGGGTCTTCAAATTTTAGGAGTGAACTCCATTTCTATCATTCCAGTCCGAGCAGACACACAGAAGGCCTTCTCTTTCCTTTCTTTGTCTCTCTCTCTCTCTCTTCACAGTTTATCAGTTTTCTAGGTTTGAGAAAGTTTTTAGGTGCTGCTTGCACTCTTCTGAGAATCATCATCACAGACACCATGTCTGGATTCTTAGGGAAAGTGATTGACAGAGACAAGCTGAGTCATACAATCCATAGTGTGACCAAGAACGACGAAGGCCCACCCAAGGAGAAGAGTGTTAAAAGTGAGTTTCTACAAGAAGAAGATCTCGTTAAGAGTACTGTTGGAGTGGAGTATGCGATTGACTTGTTGTTTTCTTCTTCCTCTTGGCAGGGGTGATCACTTGCACCTATCAGGAAAAGCTCAAGGCCACTTATGTAGAGCTCCAGACAACTCTCGCTGAACGTCTTAAGGAGAGAAAGTGGACGGTAAATAGGCCCTTCCCTTCACTTGTTTCTTCGTTCCTCTGAGCTTCTTGAGAGATTACCAACCCCATGAAACAATAGGTTATTGTGAAAGTGTTGTTGCTTGTTCACAGAGTGATTCAGGAGGGCAAGCATAACTTCACATTGCTCTGCTGTTCAGAAGATCCTCCACTATTCAAGGCGAGCCAGATCCCAGAGAACTCCATTGACCCCCTCATAATCAGGTATCATTCCCAGCCCCCTTTTCTCTCAGCCCCCTTTATCTTATATTCTGTTTGCCAAAAGATATGGGGAGTATCTGGAGCAGAGGCTTGAGGCGGCCAGAATTGCAGGAGCATTCTTTGATAAGGAGCCAGGCCACTGCAAGGAACAGGGCCTCACAGAGTTACTCAGTGTCGTTCCCCATTACCTTCTTCTCGTTGATCGCATCTCTGAATGTCAGGTACCATTTAACACCTATGAAACCTTCCAGTTTCCCAGAACTCTCTGCAGAGACCTTCTGATATTACTCCTCTTACATTCGTTTGCACTTTCCAACAGAACCAAAGTTCAGGATACCCAAAGTACTTGATTGGGTGTATGTATCCCTTGTTGATTAAAGACATTCAGCCCCTCTACTATGCTTTGAGTGTTGGAGTAGTCTCTTTACTAGGTACCTAGTACTCCAAATTCATGAAGGAACTACTTCTCTCTGACCGAGCTCGTTCTCTGCATTCACTTACACACTTGCCACACAAAAATAGACCAATTCTTCACAATTAGAAGCAAAGGGCAGGGGCTCTTGGCTCTCAAAATATACAAAAAGTTTATGAACTGCACTGAAGGACTGAACGACCTTATGGCCTACGCCAGAGAATTCGTTGCTGGAGTACCAGACGACCTCCGACCTGTAAATTGCCCCCACTCCACATCTACCATCCAAATGACCTAGACAAAAGACGGAGGAACCTTGGTGGGGATTAATGAACTCTTACAAAAGTGTTTCTATCTGTTTGTGGTGAGAAGGCACCGTCCCCTCTTCTAGCAGATATGGAGGCTTACGTGGAGACTCTGCCGGAAGACCAGTGGAAGAGCCCTATCTCTCCTCGCTTTGATGAAGGTTCTTGCCTTACACTCCCAGTTATTACAACTGTAAACACCGTCCCAATATCTTCTTCCTGCACAGAGTTACCAGGAAAAAGAAAAAGAAGAATACTGGCCTCAAGTCGATCAAGTCCAAGGGAAGCCCATGATGACGAGGACGAAGGCGAGGAGGATGAGGAGGAGGAAGTGGTCAAACAGAAATGGAACAAGAAAGAGAAGAGCACTAAGAAAAAAATCCACAAAAAGAGTGAAGAAGAAGGTGAGGATGAACAGAGACATGTGGCCAGCCGAGAGGATGATCACATATGGGATCAGAGAGAGGGCAGTGTTAAAATACCACAAACGCCAGAAATCTTTTTCAAGAAGAAAAAGAAGAAGCAAGGCAGTGACGAACAAGCTGAAGAGAGGAGTGAGGAAGCAGAGAAGGAGGAGGAGGAAACTGGAGATGACAAGAGTAGTGAGGATAAAGGAGAAAAATATATTCAAGATGAGCAGAGAGAGGAGAAGGGAGGAAAGTCTAAAGCTAAGAAGGGCAAGATCTCTTTCTTTAGAAAGAAGAGTAAACCTAAAGTAGCCTGGGAAAGTAACAACAGTGATGAATGGGGACCTGGTGGAGAAGGGGAAAGGGATATGAGGGAAGAAAATGAAGAAGATGACAACCAGGCTGATAGAGGAGGATATGAAAGGGAAGAGAGAAATGGAAAGGAAAAACTGAAGCTTGAATGGGAGAGTGAGTATCCCGAAGCCAGCATAGTGAGAAGAGAAAGCTCAGTTGAAGAAGATTATGGAAGAGGAAGAAGAAGAGCAATGAAGAATAGTGATGGAGGGCAGCAAGTAGGATCAGAAGAAGCTGAAGAAGAAGGAAGTACTGAGGAAGAGAAGAGATCCAAGCACAATGCTAATCTAGGAAGAGTCAAATCAAAGAAGCAGGCTTCTTTCATCAGAACTGCTTCACAGCTGATCAGAAAGGCTTCATTCGGCAAAGAACCAAAGGAAAAGAGTCCAAAGGAAGACAAGAAAGCTGTAGATCCCTTCTCAAAGAAACTAAAGAGGCACACATCAGCTGATAACTTGGAGTGGAGCGTAGAAGAGGAAATGGCCATTGAAGAAAAGCTGAAAACGAAAAACAGAGAAATTGTTCCCCAGGAAGAAATAGAACCAGAACGTCCAGAGAGTCATGTCTTCAGTGATGGAAGATGCAAATCAGAGGATTTGGACGCAATGTTTGGGAGCAGCAAGATCTCCAGGAGTGATCCAACAAGAAGAAGACAACCCAATAATACTGAAGCAAGGACAAGTCATCACAGGAAGGAACACCCAAGAACTCCCCAAGATATGAGGAGAATCAATTCCTCAGGTACCAAAGTTCACAAACACACCAGCGTTTTGTGGAGGGGATAATGCTTAACATGGTCTTGTTTTTTATCACAAACCAAATCAAAGGAGAAGAGGATGGCATGAGATCCAAGTCTTCAAGGAGATCCACAACAAGCAATGCAGCGGCTGCCATGAGTGCATTGAGTTCCTCAGCAGGTCCAAGGGTGCTCGTCACGCAGAGATCCCGTGAGCTTCAAGCTCGGCGACCAAGCCCTGAGTTGGACCAGATCCTCTCTACGCTGATACAAGAACGCTCAAAACAAGACAAAAATACCTCATCAGTGTCTCCACTGACCAGCCCTAAGCACTCCAACAAAGAGCATCATGCCCAGTCCACAGGAGCTCAAAAACAACCGCTTAACAAGCATGTAGAGCAATCTGAGCAGCAAACCAATACAACCTCTGATGTCATGATAGTGCAGGCCAGCACAAAGGCCCAGCCTCCTCACCAGCCTCTTCACACTGTAGACACCACCAAGGCAGGGTGCATCCCTCTGAGTCTAAAGAAATCAGACCCACTGGTGGCTGGTAAAGATCCTTTCGTGGATCTGGAAGGATTTGCAGCGCCTCAACAGCAACCTATCTTAAGGCAACAACAAGATCCTATCCTTCCTGTGGGCCCGACTAGAAGAAGGAGTTCAGCAGAATCTGGATCAGCAGCAGGAGCCTCCTCAATACTCTCTCCAGATCCTGCTACTGTCGTGCAGGCCCAAAGCCCCACCAGAAGACAGAAGAGCGATTGGCAAGCCTTTGCACCCCCAGCAGTGGACATCTTTGCATCAACTGATAGCATGGCTGGTGGATCAGCAGGAGACGCTCCCAGGAGAAATACAGCTGGGACCACACTTTCTTGGGAAGGCTGGATGCGCCAACAACAACAGCACCACCAAAAGCAACAGCAGAACTTTGTTCAACCAGCATCACAGCACACCACCAGCACGGATCCTTTTTCGTCTCTGGACAGCCTCTTCGGCGTAAATGCCTCTGCCACCTATCAACAACAACAACAAACACCGGTTATGAGTAATAGTCAAAGCCAAGCCTACACTTTTGCGTCAGACCTCAAACCCAGAGCAGCCACGACTGGCGCGCTTTCCTACTTCACTTCAAGTGCTCCCGTTGCTGTTCCAACTTCTTCTCCTCATGTTGCTCCTCTCTCCTCATCGTCATCATCATCATCACCATCACCAACAACAGGTTCAGCCTTTCCCTCTGCTCTTTTGCCTCCCTTTGACAGCAGGCCCATTGGCGTGCCTCATCATCACCAGAAGCAGGATGCTGGTGCGACTTCTTCTTTCGCGGATGCATCCGCAGGCTCTGCTACAACACCAGTACAAGAGTGGTGGGGAACACCACCTTCCGTGGTGGCGATGACTGCACCACCACCATCACAAAACCAAAGCTATCATCAACATCCGCAGCAAGCACAACACTTCCCAACCAGCCCATTTGCGACGGCCTTGCCATCAACCGCGCTTCCTCATGCTGCTGTCTCTCAACTATCCTATGAAGAAAAGTTTAAGAGGATACAGCAGCTCAGCGCTTCGCTTTCCCCTCATGAAGTGAAAGGTATGCATTGAGCCAAAGCAGCCAGCAGATGTGCGATGTCAATTATTAATCGATCCCCCCCTCCGTAATGCATCTTTTAGCACATTCGCCAAGGCCAGGACAACCAGGTGGTCAGTTGGCAGAACATCCAAACGCACTTAATCTCTTCTTCGTTCCTGCTGGAGTTGCTGCTTCGCAACCGTCTCTGCCTAAGGTGCTTGTCAACCAACCAGCAAGATTATTTTTACATTTTTTCTGGTATAATACTAAACTACTAATTGGGGTTCCAGGTTTCGCCAATCCAGACCACCACCAAGCACCCTCTGGTGCGTGCAGCCCCCCCCCGCTTACATCTTAACACTATTCCAACATTGATCATTTTTTCAACAGAACCCTTTTGACGATCTGTTTTGAGAGCAAGATGGCTGTGACTGACTGCGAACGAGCATTTGGATCAGTGGATGATGATTGTTAATGTAAACTTGTTTTTATTGGTGACGCCACCTACAGGACCAACTAAAGGCACATCCTTTCTGTCTTTCTATCTTTCCTTCGTCGTTCTTGAACTACTTACTTCAAAGTGCACGATGAACTTTGTACAAAAAATGATAAATTATTCTTCATTGTTTAAAACTGACTCGGCTATCGTTGGCTTACAAATCCATGCACCATTCATTCTCCTTCCTGATTTGCTCCTCTTCCTCAGGTGTGAAATCATTCTTAATGTTGAAGGTCTTTCTGATCTCTTCGGGAGTCTTACCTGAAAATACGAAAAAGCAGAAGACTCAAAATGTTAGAATGATGTCAACGCAACACGAACTGAAAGCGCGGCCGGCGCACAATGCTTTTCAGCAAGCTTAGAAGGAAGAAAAGTTAAAGGCTAGCGAGAGGTACCCTTAATCATGTTGGCCACTGTTTTACAGGTCAAGTCCAACAAAGGCTTAATGTCAAGATAGTTGGCGGCCAAAATGAGCTCAAAGAGAGTTGGCTGGTCAACGTCGCAAAACTCTTTATCCCATGGGGATATGTCATCAGTTCTCTTGTCATCCTTCTTCTCATCAGTAGGAGGATCAGGGTGCTCGTGGTGATACTTGGCCCATTCAATAACCTTGCCCAAGATTTTGCCAGTTACATTGGGCAAAGGGATAGGTGCGTCAGAGTCGGCAGGGAAGTCATCAATCATGTGCTTTACCGTAACGCTCATTTCAGCAATCTCGCGAGGTACCTCGAAGATCTGTTCATCAGAACTCTCTAATTTGACTGTGGCCATAATGTCTGTTTAAGATAGATAAAGGGTGGCTTGGGGCTTGCTGGCGGTGAGGCAGGTGAGCTGTGTGCCGATACGAATACTGGGGAAAAAAACGAAAGAAAGGGGTGGTGGGGCGACCTACGTACGTATGTGCCATCACGGACCTTTATCATTGATTGGCCAGAAAAAAAAACTCCTTAAGTGAAAGAACAACTAATTCATTTTTTTGATTCTTCCTCGAAATTTTAGCCCGACTATCTGGACGACGAATAGGAAAAGAACACATTCCCCTTTTCTCCTGGCTCCCTAAAAATTCTTATCTTGTGTTTATGCAAACAAATAAAATAGAACAAAGCGAAAGAAAAAATGCAGAAAAAATATGGCAACTTCATAAATCGACAGGTGCTGGGAAATTGCTGGCCACCATCAGAATAAAAAAAATAGGAGTTAATAATAATTGAACAACTTTCCCCCTCAACATTTGACAATCTGCAAGTTTGACCACAACAAAACAGAAGATGGCTCGATTTGTTGTCTTTATGGCAGTCTTGTACTTTTGTTGCCTTGGCTGTATGTTTCCCCGCCCTGTTTGCTCTTCAATATTTGGCGTAACGAACACAATTCTCAGTGGCAATCTCAAGTCCATCCACCGAAAGCAAGAAAGCAGAGCGCGTACCTTGTCTCCAAAGCATTTGGAATACCACCACAGGAGAGTGCTGGATTACCAACGAATGCGATTTCCCAATTTGGGGGTAAGCCCCCCCCCAAAAAAAAACCACAAACCACGCTCTTGTCATTAACTGGATAATAT
>CDFI01107144.1:3461-22053 GCA_000826405.1 Acanthamoeba divionensis | reverse complement strand
TTTTCAACGTTTGTGGCCTTGGAGAAGCAAGCAGAGGCCACAAAAGCCACTCAAATCTTGGTCACCAAGAACTCTAAGGCCGCCCCAGTTGTCAGTTGTGCAATTTTTGTGCAATAAATGTGTAGTTTTTAAAGCGTCACCAGGAAATAGGTCACTATCATACAATTGGTCAGAATAAAATATCCGATTCGTAATGAAATTTCGAATATTTAATACACCCAATTGCATGATAGATGACGTGTTATATGTCGACATTAAGGACTGTCAGTCAATCCGGGTTTTATTTGGGTCTTTGGCAGTTCGGCGGCTTCACTTGTTCTGGTGGGTGTGAGGGATGAACCAGGCAAATGATTGAGTGACCCCCCCCCTTTTTCGAAGGATGGATAGTTTCTTGAACAAATTGAAAAGCAATGTAACGACTATGGTTGGTGAGGGAATTAATTTGGGTATCGATCCGGCCCTTCTGGGTGGTGCAGCTTCCAATGAACATCAAAGGAAAGATGGTGTTGCCACACCAGTGAAGACTTCTCCTGTTGTCCCAAGATCAACTGCAAGTCCAGCACCTGCAGCTAATGTAGACCAGGTAGTTGCAACCCCCCCCCCAAATTGATTCTTTTCTCTCTCTCTCCTTGATTCATCTTTCCCTTTGCTCAACTGCTTGTTTCATCATCAAAAATCCCAAGTCCCCCAGCAGAATATCACTGGATACAGCGTCTCGGGAAGAGCTCATTGCATTCCTCAAGAAACAAGCTGTGGCTGTGAAGAAAAGAGATGAAAAGATTTCTGGTAAATGTCCTCTCTCGCTCTCTCCCTTGAGCGAGTCTTGCTTTCGACTCACTTTACTCCAACGTCAAAATGGCAGCTGTGTGCCTTTGTTTGTGTTATCCATTCCCTTTGCTCTCTCATTTCCAATTTGATATTTCTTTTCTGTAGAACTGGTTGATGTCTATAAAAGAGTCGTAAAGGAAAAGAACGAGATTAAAGCTCAACTAGAATCAAATGGTGTGCATGACACCTTTGTTGGTGAGGAAGAAAAACAGTCAAAGGACGCCAACAGGTTATTACAAAACACAATGTTTCTTTTGTTTGCCCAATCAATTGGTTCATTAAACTCCAGTATTCTTGAAAAACGCCAGAGTGCAACAGTTGGAAGCCCAGTTGAAAGAGCAGCAAGACAAATATTCCATGCTCCAGAAAAACTCAGAGGCACAAATAGAGCGGCTGGCAACCGAATTACAAAGTATGTATTCGCCTGTTGCATGCTACTATTATTTTTCCAGCAGAATAATGTCTCTGGTCTTCTAATGCCTATCCTCTTTTCATTCAACCAAAGAGTTTACTGTTGGTCCCAACAATGTTGTCCAAGCTGAGGAACAATACAAAGAAAGGGTATTTCCCATATCTTGAAATGAGTAACACCATCTTCTATTAAACTCTTCTCTCTTAGATTACTTGGCTGGAGAACGAATTGAAACGCGAAACCCAAAAGCAAAATGCCATTTCGGAAGTGGAAGAACAGTTATCTTTGGTAGAACGGCAAAGAGAGGAAATGAATGCGCATCATGAAAAACAACAACGAGAGCTTTTGGAACAAATAAATGAACTTAAAGAACAGATCAAGCAGAGCGAAATACGCGAAAAGCAGCAACAGGAACAAGATTGTGAAGCAAAGCGTCTGTCAGAAGAGCTAGACACTAAAGAAAAGGAGCTACAGAATAAATTAAGCGAAATGAGCCTGGAGTTAGAAAGCAAAGACAGCAAGTTGAAAGACCTGGAACAACAGAAAGACAAGGATGCAGAGGAAAGAACAGATTTGTTGGCACAAGTTGATAATCTCAAAGGTGTTATTGCAAGTGTTGAAGGAGAAAATAGAACCTTGGAGCAAACTAAACTTCAAGTAGAAAATGGTCGCCTGCATGCGGAAGAACAACAGGCAACACTAAAAAGGGAGCTGGAACAGAAAAACAGGACAATAATTCAGCTGGAGCAACAAATTGAGGGCATTAAGAACAAGGTACATCATTTCTTTCTGTACTGGCGCTTCCTTCCTCAAGGAGTCATATGTTTGGCTAATCAAACATCCATCTATCCACACAGTCTGATGAAAGGCAAGACAACGACTCCAACGAACAAGGAGAGCCAACTCCTTTCAATCTGAAGAATATATATGAAGACAATAATAGCAAACAGATAGAAGAAAAATATGAAGAGCTCAGATCATTGAAAGAATCATATGATCAATTAAGAAAAGACAGAGAAAAGATTGAAGAAGAGCAAAACTGCCAGATGAGTCTGTTAAATGAGCAGATAAAGCAGAGAGAAGAGCAAGTAGAATTTTGGCGCAAAGAAACAGAAAAGCAATCAGAAACACTTACCCAGAAAGAAGAAGAACTAAGAAAAATGAAAGAAGACGAGAGCAGGTTAAAGGAAGTAAACTTTTCTTTGCAGAAGGAGAAGGAAAACGCTGAAGCTGAATTGAGAGCAGCAGAGGCGGAGGGAAGCGGACAAAGAGAAAAATTGCTCGCACAAGTCAAGAAACAAGAGGAGAAGCATAGGAGAAGATTAGAGTATATCGACAAATTGAAAGCAGAAAAGGAGAAGTTAGAGGCAGAGGTCAAGCGAAGGGGTGAAGAGGAGCTTAAAGGAAAAGAAGAGAGAGAAAAGTTGGAAAAGGAAATAAAAAAGAGTGAAGAAGAAAAGAGAAAAATGGAAGCCGAACGAAAGAAGCTACAGGAGCAGAACAAGTCGTTCAAAGAGAGGTTGGAAGAGCTTGAACAACAAATAACTAAGGATTCGTCAGCACACCTCAAAAAGATGAAAGAGCTCAGAGAAAAACAGTAAACACCCTCCTCCATCTAATAGTGTTTTTTTGCTTGACCATTTCTATCATATGAATGAATGGTTTGAGTTTGCTCATGACTCTTTCCTTTATTCGTTTGATCACAGAGAAACGGAGTATTTTGAAAACATGCGCAAGTTAAGAGAAGAGAAGGACGATCTAGCTTATAGACTAAGAAAAGTCGAAGAAGAAAAGAAGCAGATGGAAGACACATTTGGAAAGCTTCAGGAAGTGATGATGAGTAAGGATCATCAATATAGGATCGTCAAAGAGAATGAGTCCAAGTTATTGCAGTTAATAGAACAGTTCAAAACTTCAGTCAAAGAGAGTGAGAAAAATGCAAGTGAAAAGGAAAGGAAGCTGCGTGAAGAGATTAAGAGCGAGACAGAGCGCAGGAATAAGATGGCACAGGAGCTGAAAGATAATGTGGAAAAAATTAAAAAGTTTACAAATGAATACTCCAGTTTAGAGAATGAGAAACGATTAGGCGACGAGCAAATGGTTGTATTGAAAAAGCTGATTAAGGATATTGAGGAAAAGAGGAAGGAAGAGGCAGATAACATGCAGAAAGAAAGAGAGAGGTTTGAAAAGGAAAAAGAAGAAAAAGAAAAGGAAATTGCGGAAAAGATAGAGAAAGAGAGACAAGAGCTAGAAAAAGAAAAACAGAACCAAACTACCTTGAGAAACAAAATTGAAAAGTTGAAGCAACTATTAGCTCGAGCTGACAAGCATATAAACGAAACTAAGCAGAGTTTAAGCGATAAGAATCAAGAAGTTGCTGACCTTCAACAACAGGTCGAAGGACTCAACAAACGCCTGGAAGACTCAAATGCCAAAATGGAGTCTGAAATTGCAGAAGTGGAAAGAAAAGTTTCAATTGAAGTTAAAGCGAAAGCGAAAGATGAGTTTCTAGTCCAATTAAGAAAGGCCGCAAAGTTGTACAAAGACAAGATGAAGGAACTGGTGCGCTAATGAAAGCCTCTACGAACTTATGTTAATATAATGGACAAACTAATTTAACACAACAACACAGCAACAACAATTTGCAGGAGTATCTCAGGAACTCGAAGAAACCAAGGCTGAGTTTCAAGCTTATAAAGTTCGCGCTAATACAGCTCTCATGCAACAGCAAAAATCAATAGATGCAATCGCTTTTACAACCAAAGGTACAAATACCGTTTCCTTGTGTTAACAAAAGTGTTACCTCTTAACCAAGTCAATCTGAATATAGGAAAAGACGAACCTAAAGAAGATAATGATCCTGCACCAGAAAATTCACCAGCACCTTCACTTTCTCTTCAAGACGAGGTACTTCAAAAACAGCATCTAGTGGGCTCAATTTTGTTCTTGTACTGACTCACATGTTTTTATGTGTACAACAGCTAGCTGAATTACAGCGAGAAATTGAAAGGCTCCGTTTGGAAAACGACGAACTTAGGCATTTCATGAAGACTGCAGAAGAACTACAATCTGAGCTACAAGATTTGCAGCAGAGGAATGAGCACACCCAAGCGTTATACGAGCAAACCAGGTGCGAACTGCACGTGGCCTATAAAATGTTTCCAACATTCATCGTTAACAGTTCTTCTTTGGTCTAGGGAGGATATTCGAGCAAAGGAGGCAATGTGGACGGAAAGATCATCCGCATATGAGCGCAGACTGCAAGATCTTCAAGCCAAACACAATCAAGGTTCAGCAAGACTCTTGATATTTCCTTTCAATATACATGTTTGATTTATATGATGCTATCAATATCAATCCTCCCAGAGCTGACACGTATGGAGGAAGCTAATGGAGAGCAGTTTAACCGTCTTGCAGAGCAACTCAAAGAATCACAGGAGAGGTAGAGTTTTTCATTTTTCCAACCTTGTCGAAGAGTATTTGAACTGATATGTTATTAATTCAGGGTTCACTCAGTAGTTAAAGAAAAAGAAGAGAGAGAAGCTCAGTTCATTAAAGAAATTAAGGTATATTTTAGTAATAGAAGGGAACTTTATCGTATGGCAATGTTGCTCCTTTGTTTTGAAAGATACTTTTGGATTAAAAGGTGTTAGAGCAGCGTCTCAAGCTGTTGAGTGGCATGGGCGGAAAGAGGTCTTCACTCATCTCTCCTTTGACTGCAACATCCTCGCTGAATGAAGATGTTCCCTCTGCTACAAGGTAATGTAATGCTGAAGGCCATGGTTCAATGTTAGTAGATACTGATTGAAAATGGTGGATAATGCAGGACATATGGAACACTGGCTAAAAATGATGGAGCCCAGTCTCATGTGCTATTTTATAAGCAAATCAAAGCCAAACACAAAGAGGTATGACCATCATTGAAATGTGGTTGGCATAAATTGATATTAATATTATGTAGGAGAGAGCTCGACTTAAAGAAGAGATGCAGCAACTGAGGTTGGCCTTAGCTGATTCGGAGCACACGATAAAGCTGCACCTCATGCAAGAGCAGCTGCTCAAGGAAGAGATACGTCAATTCGAGCGTTCTAAGGGCAGAGAAAGTTCCAACCTTGAGTATCCTCTTTCACACTCCCCAAAATTACAGTACTTTCTTTGCTTTTGCTTGCTACCAGCATTTTTTGGTAGCAATGGAGAATAGGGGAGGAAAACAACAATTTTGACAGCTTGCTTCTCTTGACTCTGTGTGCCTTAGTTACTTGAAGAATATCATGGTCAAGTACATGGAAACAGGGGAGCCAGCGAACGACTCGCTCGTGCCGGTCATCTCTACTATCCTCCAGTTCACTCCTGATGAGCTGCAGCGCATCAAGAAGCGCCGCGAGCAACAACAAACCGGCTTCTGGGGTTCTATCGTATGCTGCCACTCCCTCCCTCTCAAATTCTCTTTTTTTCTCTTTTTTCTCTTCTTTCTCTTTTCCTTGTCTCGTCTGTCAACGACTCTGCTCCTCTCCTCTCTCTGCTCCTTCTAATCTCATGAGTAACGCTGCTGTTGTTCTGTTTTGTGGTTACCACCACACTAACAGGGATGGAAATGACAAGAAGAAGTAGAGTAGGCAGGAGAAAGAGCCAATTTTGCACATTGCCAATGATGTAAACCCTAATTTCTTTTCAGCTTCTTCACTTCTTCTTTTTTTGGGAGAGCACTTAATTATGAGTTGTTTACAAATCTGTATCTATCTACCAATTTTTACCTCGATTTATATATATGGTATATTATTATTATTATTATCAAGATAATTAATTCAATACACACACACAACAACAATATGGTGGGGGGGGCATCACATGATCATAATAGTATTCAGCATCGTGTTAGAAAGGATTGAATGAGAATGAAAAAGAAGAGGTGGCATTTCCTTTTCATTAACAACCTCTTGAAGAAAGTGGGTGTCTGGATACCTCCAAACACAATTCATTCAAACACAATTATTCTTTTCCTTTATTCATCTGTCCAGAGCACCACTTGAGCAGAGCAAGAGAGAGAGAGAGAGAGAATACTCAGAGTAATGCTTCTCTACTGTTTTGTTCTCACCACAAAGAGCTGCTCCTTTTTTACTTTATAGACTTCTATGAATGAAAACTAGAACCCAAGACAGACCTCATCAGCTTGTCCGTCTCTTTTTTTGTTGCCTATGGCGAATAACAGAGATCAACTGATTTAGGAGAGCTGATGGAGTGTGTCTGAAGGATGGACTGCTCTGCATTGCATACTTCATCTGTGTCCAGCACCAGCGAGGTGCCTCTCTCGCCCACATCAAAGCGTAAAAAATCACTTCTTCTTTTTCTTGGCTCAGCAGCAGAGCCTTCCTTGTTGCCAACAGTACTGATGCTGCTGTCGACGCTGTCCAAATGGCCCATTTCTGATTGCTGCACCGGCGTGGTGGTGTCTTCCTGTTCAGTCTGAGAGCAACTGTCTTCCACAAGCGTGACCAGGTGCTTCAGGTTGCGTATTGTCACACCATTAAAGCGCTTCAGCCTCACGCACCACCCTCCAGCACGGTAGCCCACTGTCTATATGTTTGAGTATATTGTTGTTGTTAGGTGTTTGAGTAATTGTGTGAGGTTGAGAGAACGAAGTGAAGTGCCTATACCACAGTAGAAGCTAAGATTTGAGAGAGGACTACTATCTGCTCTGGGCCGTCAGAAGGCTTGTCCTTTGAAGGCATCCCATGGCTAGTTAGTGGGATAAGCAAGGAATCATTGCGTTTCAGTTGAAGATCAGAGTACTTGAGATTGATTGATTAGAATAATTACCTAAAATACCACAAAAGGGAGCTTGGTGCTTTGCTTTGCCAGTTTCTGCCATACCAACTGGACAAAAAGGGCACTTGTTAAATATTAATGGAGTTAGTACATAAGCACATAGACTCATACACTGGATGTTGTACCAGTTAGTGGGCAGAATACAAGTCCTCCCACAATGAAGTATGAAGCATAGCAGTCAAAACTATGGATCTTTGGAACTAGCGAAGGCGTGCCAGCGAGCACGGTCTCTAGGGTATGAACACATCGTCCCCTCCATACTTTAAGCTGACATTTATCTCCTGAATATTTCATACCTATAAAACCTTTATCAGTACAACATGCAACATGATGAAATAAAACAAAGCGTACCAATCAGGTGTTCCATGCAAACTCTTTCCTCGTCTCTGAACGGTACAGTACCATCGTCAGCAATGACCACTCCATCAATTTCTAATAAGATGTCTTCTTCCTGCAATAATCACGATATTAATAACACAAAGCAGCTCAATTTAGATTCTAATTACCTGCAGTATTGTTTGACCATTACTGTTTACTAAGGAGGATAGAGGATTCAGCTTGGTAATAAGCACTGCACAGGAGAGAGTATGTTAAAACAAGGTGGGCAGAACCTTGAAATACAACAGAATAATATTGTGTACCTCCTGTTTTATCATCTGGCATGCCATAGTACTTTCTCAGTGCTGGGCTCTCCATCTTTGCTACCTAAAGTTAAACAAAAGAACTAATCAACAAAGAGAAGGAAATATCTTCAAGATGAGAACAACATGATCATCAGAGAGTATGCCCACCAGTATACCTTCTTCGATGATGAGGCACTGCGCACGCTTCTCAAATTCATTCAAAAATCGCATCACAACGGGGACAGGAATTATATAGCCAATATTCTGGGCCCCAGTGCGACTTGAAAAAGCTATTCCTGCCTGAAAGGACAAATATGTAAAGAGTTTGTAAATTATATAAGAGAAGTGTCAATGGAATAGTAGGAAGTTACCACTTTATCGTCCATAAAAACTGGACCACCTAATGCACACAATCAAAGACATTGACCCAGTTAAACAATTAATAATGGCAATAAGCTACATGTGTGGGCAGTGCATACCAGAGTTTCCCGCATTGATGGCTGCATCTATCTGCACTGCTAAAAGCGAAGTGTATCGGTTAACAAACATGTGGACGTCCACACGTGATACCACACCACAGGTTACACTAATGTTATCGCCACCCTTATGGGGATGCACCCAACTAATTATCAGCCAACAACACGAGAGAACAGAGAACAGAGAAAATAGCATATCTTGGTATAAACTTACAGTTGGGTAACCCACACACGTGACAGATTGTTGCAAATTGGGCACTGTTCCAAATTCTAGAGATATACAGCCTATGTTTTGAAATTGAATGTTAGAGATTCCTCTCCTTTCCATCCAACAGTGGTGTATTATTTTGGCCAGCAGCACAACGCGAAACAACCTTTCCAGAAGGCGTCATCATCCACCTGAAGGAGGGCGATATCGCACTGATGGCCCACACACAAGACCTTCGCCACAAAACGTTTTGGGTTACCGTGTCTACGCACCCTGAGGAAAAGAAAGGAATGCAGAGAGGAATTATGAAGAGAGAGAGAGAGAGAGCGAGCAAGAAAGAGATGGTGAGCCACAATCCCTGCTATGGTTGAGGGGGGGGGGTGGCTTGTAAAGATTGGGAGGGTTGTACATAATGCTTGTGGCGTCCTCCACAACGTGGGCATTTGTGAGGATCCTTCTGCCTGAGATAGTGAAGCCAGAGCCAGTGCTGTTCTTGGGAGCTTTCTTTTGCCATGGCATCTTGTAGGATACCTTCGTCTTGACCACAAACACCTTGACCACAGAGCTCATGGCAAGTCTGGATTTATTCCCAGCAGCAATCTTCTTCTTTGCCTTTTTGGAGCTGTTGTTGCCATTCAGTGATGCATCGGCGCCTTCAATCGATTGAAGGCGCAAGGAGGCAGCTGCTTCTTTGTCTTCTTGATCCATGCCTGTATAGGTGGTGGTGTTCACATCTTGTTCCTCATCTTGTTGCATTTTGTTTTTGGGTCCTTTCAAACAAAAAGAAAAAAGAAAAAAGAAAAAAGAAAAAAGAAAAAAGAAAAAAGAAAAAGAAAAAAGAAAATCAAGAAAAGAAAAAAACTCCTTAAATCCCTGCTTTAAAATGTCAATCTAATAATCTTTAAGGTTAGGTAGTCAATGTTGTGTTTATGTCCACAGGTATCTGATATCTTTTATTGCAATAAATAGAATTGTGAATTTCCAATTCTCAACATTTGTGCATTCACTGCTAAGGCATCAGGGAGCACAACCAAAATGGTGAGAATGAAGCTTGGGAGTGAGCTGACTCAGTAGAAATATTTCATGGTGTCAAGGATGGAAGGGCGCAATGGAGGCTTGTTCGCAGCACTCATAAAGGCCTTTTGATCACATGCCCCTGGGGAGTGAACTACGGTGTAGTCACGTGGACAGCTGCCAGAGAAGAAGTTGTCTGGCCACCACCATGATGAGGTGCCATTGTGTCTCTGATAGTCCAGATACCACACCTCATCGTGGTGGTGAGTCAAAGGCACATACTCAATGGCATCAACGATGTAGGCAACTCGTTTGTTTGTGTCCTCCTGGAAGAGGAGTCCAAAGGTGTAGTTATAGCCACTGGGTCCAGGCAAGGTCAAGTTGAATACATCCACCATTCCCTTTCCAGGCACCTCCTTTGTCTGCTCATACTGGAACCCCATCTGGCGAAGATAGTCGGGCCCTGGATAGCTCTGCCCATCCTCAACCCCTATATGGTTGGTTTGAAAGAACATGATGATTACTTACAACAACAAGTTCACCAGGACCTTAATTGGGCGTACCAAAATAGTCCTCACAGCATCTCTTGTCATGGAGGATGTTGACTGTGTGAGTGGTCTTCCAGTCTACAAAGATCTGACTAGTGCCCATGTCTGTCACGCTGTCAGTGCGGAGTGCCTGCTCAGAATAGGACATGTGTGTCCAGCCTGTTAAACTGAAAGACCCTGTGCACATGTTGGGTTTAGAAAAGGGTAACCAATTTGTTGAGGAACAATAAATACAATGCCTGGGAGGATAAGCACCAAAACCGACAGGTCTTTCTGTCCTGGCCTTTTGATGAAGTGATGGTCCCTTTGGAAAGGGCACATTGGTCACATATTCAATGTAGGCAGAACTCCACTCCTTGTCAAGCAATGGTGGAAGCTTTGCACCCACACAAAGATGCTGGTGGAGGCACAAGACTAGAACCACCATAAGAATTAGCTGCACAGCTATAAAGGAGCTCCACACGCAAAACGGGTACCTCATAGTCCTGTTGTTTGTTGAACAAGGGCAATAAGAATGGCTTGTTTTTTGGCACAGTTGTATCTTAGATCATTAATTATCAAATTAATTAAAAGCAATTTTGGAGGTTTAACCTTTCTCATTCTTTTTTAATACTTTTCAACCCTTTTTCTTCCCATTAATTTTTTTCTACTAAAACGGTTATTCTTAGAAAATATAGTTTTTGGAATATGCGATCGCTTTTTCACAAACATTTATGACAAAAGGCAATTATTGAATTTTCTTCATTCACCCAACTTTCCGCATCTATTTATAAATTGTGCAATTTTTGTGCTGTAAATCCTCTCAACTGGAGATAATAACAATAATTGGTTTTAATATCTCGAGTTTTCGCTGCACGAGCACACACAGACAACCTCCCCCCCCCCAAACGAGCACTTCTACTACTGCAGGAACACACTGCTGCTGCTGCACATCTTCAAGAGACCCCCTTTTGTTTGACGAATTTGTCAGCCGCTCTACATCAGACCAATCGTTCTGATTTTTGTGTTTTCGAGAGCCAAGAGCAGAGAGATGACTTGGTGGGGATCGTTCAAAAAATCACTGCCCGAGTCCGTGCGGCAACTGCCCAGCGCTTACTTCTACACCAGTAGCAGCTCCACCACCAAAAAGGAGACGACAGAAGAGCAGTGGGAGCATATTGTGGAGCTCGCCACCCCGTCCCCCTCCACTCGTGAGGGTTCCAATTTGCATCAAGAGCCAACTGGTAATCCATCACCCCTTCCTGTCCCCGTGCAGAGCTCTTTTTGCCCTCACAGATTTATTGTGCTTAATTACCAATCTCATAACTCAGGCAGTGTGATCACTCACAATGCTAATATGCTATTATTGCTTGTATGCATGCACAACGCAGGTGACTATCAGTTTTTAGAAGATGCCGAGTACGACGAGGAGCTAGAGACTGACAAAGAGGGCGATATCGTTCAACAGAACCAGCAGGAAGATGATGAGGGTATGCTGGGCCAAGAGGGAACCTCTATTATTGTTACAGCCAGCGGGAGCATCCAGATCAACAATAAGCCCCTGGCGCATCCCCATGATCCTCAAGTTCAGAAAGAGGAAGACCATCACAATGTATCCGTTCAACTCCACTTATCCCTAATTCTTTGGAGTGCTGTCCTATATTCTTTACCCACTGAGGTTTTGACTGAGTGTATTTCAATCCCTGACTTCACAATTCCAGAAATCTGTTACAGAGGGCTGGTTGGCGAAGCAGACAGTGTTGCACACTCAAATCAACCGCACGCCTTGGCAGAATAGATACTTTGTTCTCAAGCGTGGTTGCCTTCATTACTATGATGTCACCACTGAGGTATTTTACGACTTCCCGCTTTTCTTGCAAAAAATTCTCACATTTTGGCATATCACCATGCAGGAAGCATTGTTTTTAGAGAATTTTGCAGTAGTACAATCAGAGACTCGGCTGCCAGTGAGGCTAGAGGGAACAAGCAAAATAGGATATTTGATGACACTCATATTTGACCAACCCATAGTTGGTATATTCTTCAAATTCTACTTCATTCGTTCCCAAAATAATTATTAATTATTTGAAACCTTCACTTCACACGTAAAGAGGTGACGTCAACGACAGGAAAGGCACTAGCGGCTCTGAATGTGACAGCCAATTCAAACAACAACACTGCGGGCGGCACTGGCTCTAAAGATGATATGGCCAACCGGCAGCTTATGTTTGCTGCAGAATCAGAAGATGAAAGAGATGCTTGGCTAGATGTTTTTGTAAAGGTTGCTCTCGGTGCCGAAAATCAGGTATGTGCGCATACAGCACTTCAGTTTCCTTCGGTCTTATTGATAAGATCTTGTTTTACAACCAAAACCAGCAAAAAAAAGGATGGTTAATGAGCAGAGACAGGAAAACTCGTACATGGCGCAATAGGTACTTCACCATTAAAGATAACATACTTCATCAGCATCTAAGAAACCAAAAGGTACGGTCATGCCTCCGAAGACTATTATACATTTCTCTATTTCTATCCTGATAAGATTAAAATACATTATATCATAAATAGGGAATGTTTCCGTTGGCAGGAGCAGAGATTTTGTCACGTGATGGCTTTTCGTTCAGCATTCGTGCTAAATCGGGCAAAACACTAAACTTAATGGCTGAAAGTCAGGTGACAAATACTAGTAGCTAATGGTATGTGGCTAGAAACTGATCGCTAGTTTTTTGCTTATTACATTCAGGATGTGCGTGACCATTGGATGAGTGCCCTCGGGCGAGTACTGCGGCACCTGCAGCTATGCGAGCTCCAAGGCATCACAAACCCTGATGACATTGAGTGTATGTTCTCCCTATATTCTTTTCTTCTTTTATGTTTTCCATAACAAAACTATTTTATTTCCAGGGGTGGAATTTGTGAACAAAATGAAGGACGTAGTAGACAAGGAACGTGCCATAGTGCAACAGCGCGTGCGTGAGTTCGAATCTCAGGGAGGGCGCCCGCCCAGAGCTGGACCTGATGGCAAATTCCGTATATTGAGCATTGACGGTGGTGGTATGCGAGGTAAGTTTATGGTTACAAAAAAAACAACAGAGACCAAAAAAGCATCAAAATGATCTATGAGGCAGGGATCAAATCATGTAATTTCTTGTTTGTTCTTCCCAGGCCTTATGAACTGTATCCTACTGAACCGGTTGTTGGGTGTGTTCCCTGACCTTATGGAACGTGTTAACTTCTGGGTTGGTACATCCAACGGAGGAATGTTGGCGATGGCCTTTGCCTTTGGGTATACACCTTCTCTCTGCCGTACCATATTGGAACTTGCCGGCAGGCGTGTATTTTCTAAGAAAGAAAGCTACGGGGCAATCAACAAGGCGAAGTTCTCAGCCCAGGCACTCAAAATTTTAAGCGAAGAGGTACGAATTATCAAGATATGATCAACAAATTATGTAATGTAACATATTTGTACTTTCGATTAACAGGTGTACGGAAAGTTTACACTTCGCCAGTGTCCCTCTCATGTTCTGTTGCCATCTTTTCTGCTAGACAACCATGCATTGGACCCTAAAAAGAGGTCTTGTGAGATCAGATTTTATAGCAACCTGCCAAAACGAGTACAGGTCAGAAAAAGGAGAGATAAGCTTGGCGAAGATGGAGAAGAGAAAGGAGAACAATCCATTGATAATAGTAAAGAGAGCAGTACTAGCGAAGAAGAGAGCGAGGAAGAATGCTGCTATGAGGAAGAATATAGCCCTATGATGGATGAACTTGCATGTGATGTTGTCTTACGTACAATCGCTGCACCGACCTACTTCCCAAGGTTATTGTCACCCCATTTTGCAATACTTTTTTTACTTTTTAGTTGGTTGCAATAGTGTACTGAACCGATATTTTGCAGCTATCAGCAGCATGTAGATGGAGGCATGTTTGCTCATGATCCTGCAAGAGATGCGTTGACCCTTACCATCTCTCCTAACCATCTCCAAAAGAACCTCGGAGAGGTCATACTACTGTCCTTTGGTACCGGTATGTAGATCCTCCAGAGTCCGGTTCCCATATACTGAGGCTTTATGGCTCGCCATCTCTTCTCACATTTTTTTATATAGGTCGGGTGAACCATTTCTATGAGGATGAATCTCACGATTGGGGTTATGTGCAGTGGCTTCCCAAGCTCGCTGGGGTTCTTTGGGATGGTAAACCAAACTGACTCATGTAGTGTTATATTATTGTTATTTAGCTCATCTGCTTCCACAGGTATGATAATGTCTTCAGAACATATGTGCAAACAATTTTTGGGAGACAGATATTGTCGTTTTAACCCTTTACTAGATGCCGAGATCCCCTTGGATGACCCTTCTGCTATTCCTCTCCTTGTATGATAAACCCCAATTTCAATTAAGTTGAAGAAGGCGCATTTATTAAACTTGGTTTGTCTTGTTGAAACAGGTGGAGACAGCATCAAAGATAGACATTGAACCCCTTGTAGTTTGGATTAACAAATATTTCTACAATAATGATGTAAAGAAGAACAAGCGAAGCCAACAAAAACAGAAAAGTAACACAGAAAACAAGGATGCAATAGAAACAGCCACAACAACAACGGTCGAAGGACAAGAGCAACTGATAGGTGCAGATATTAGCAAGAGAGAAGAAACAGATAATCAAGCTAATAGTGAAGATAGTGAGGAAAAACAAGCTATCTTAGTCCAATCAGAGACAGGGCAGTTGGTACAACAAGACGCTACAACTGAAGATATTGGAACAGAATCCAAGAAGCGGAGAAGCGAGAGGCCTCTATTTGAAGATACAGAAAGAGAAAGAGTGGAGGAAGAAAAAGAAGAGAGAGAAAAACAAAACAAACATGAAGAGAAGGAGGCGTGCCCACAAAGAGAACTAATAGAGGAAACAGAAACTGAGAGGATTAAGAACGAAGAAGAGCAAAACAGAGCAGAAGAAGAGTACAGAAGAGAAGAAGAGAGGATGAAGGATGAAGAAGCAAGAAGAGATGAAAAGGTTAGAGAAGAGAAACGCAAAGTGGAGGAGAAGAGAGAGATCGAAAAGAGAGAGGAAGAAAGGCAAAAAGAAGAACTAAGAAGAAGAGAAGAAGAACAAAGAATGGTACTAGAAGAGCAACGAAAAAGAGAGGAAGAGAGGAAGCGCGAGGCAGAAGCAAGGCAGAGGGAGGAAGAAAGGCAACGAGAGGAAGAAAGGCATAGAGGGGAAGAGAGAAAGCGCGAAGAAGAGAGACAAAGGGAGGAAGAGAGAAAGCGCGAAGAAGAGAGAAAGCGTGAAGCAGAGAGACATAGGGAGGAAGAGAGAAAGCACAAGGAAGAGAAGCAAAGAGAGGAAGAGAGGAAGCGCGCAGAAGAAATACAAAGAGAGGAAGCTAGACAAAGAGAGGAGGAGGAAAAACTGAAAGAAGAAGAAGAAGAGAAAGAAAAAGAAAAAGAAGAAAGGAGAAGAAGGGAGGAAAAAGAACGAAGAGAAAAAGAAGAAAGAGAAAGAGAGAATGAAGAGAAGATGAAGCAGCAGCAGCAGCAACAACAACAACAAAAGAGCAAGCGACCTCTAGGAGGAGAGGAGAAAGGGAAGGAGAAGGAAGACAGGGAAGAGAAGGAAGAGAAGGAAAAGGAAAGGGAAGAAGAAGAAGAAGCGACGAAGGTGTCGGTCTCGGCCTCTATATTTGGAGGAAGAGAAGACGACGACGAAGAACTCAATTTTTTGGATCCATTTGCACAACAAAAGAAGAAGACAACAAAAGGAGGAGCAGGAGGAGGAGGAGCAGGAGGAGCAGGAGGAGACCTCCTCAAGTCTCCCATTCAGCAAAAGTCTGGCAAGGAGAGCGCACGCGCCATGGATGACCTCTTCTCGTTTCTCTATGAGCCACAACAACAGCAGCAACAACAACAGACCAACAAGAATGCTCAACAACAACAACAACAAAAGAAGAAGAAGCAGCAGCTTGACGATTTCTTTTGGTAAAACCAAACAGACCCACATAGTCTCTCAACATGTCAACAATTCTATTTTGAATGGAATGAAAATGCATTTGCTTTAAGAAATATAGATTTCTATATATTTCTACACTTTTATGACATATCAGCATGATGATGGAAGGATCATTTATTATTATTGAATGAATGGAGAGGATAGATTGATAGATAGATGAAAGATGTTAATAGTAATGAGGTGTTGGATGGATGGATGAGGAATGGCATTTATAAAGATTATAAATATTATCACCATCATCCCATCAATCACATATATACCTTAAAAAGAGATATATGTGGAAGAGGCTTTAAAAGGGAGCTGGAGCATAGAACAACTGCTGATGCGGGTCACCAAAGGCAAAGTCTCTGGTGGCCACCGTGAGGCCCGTGTTGGCTGGGGTCACCAATGTGGCATCCAAAGCCGCCGCAGCCGCAGCTGCAGCCTTAGCTACACACAGTTTACACAAAGAGAGGTAAGGGTACTTAATCATGTAGGGGCATGTAGTATGACTATTTTGTACCAGAGCCTACTTCAGGTACGACGACGCCCCCTGATTGGAGAAGGCCGAGCATGGCCTCACATGTGCATGTGGCTGCGGTGGCTGTGCCAGCGACGAATGAGGCCTCGGGCACGGCCTGGCCTCCGGTCACGTTGGCGCAAGGCCCTATCTTCGCTGTAGGCCCTATCGACGCTCCCGGCCCTATGACTGCGCACTTCCCAATCACTGCCCCGCTGCCTATGGTGACTCCTGGAGTCGACCCACCACCACACACAACACCATTAGCTTTACGCTCAGCTGAGTCTCGGGAGTGAATCCACTACACTATTGGAGTTAGTACTAACCTTGTCCTATCGACACAGCGTCGGCGATGCGGACGGAGTCAGCAATTGTGGCACTGTTGATGTCGTTTCCACTCCCCAGCAGGTTGTTGCTGCCCATAGTAACTCCAAACATTGTGTTGGAGTTTCCCATCTTGTTGCCAGACAGTATTTTGGAGGCAAACAGCACATTGTCATTGCCAGCACTGTTGCTTTGGCCTTTGAGGAAAAGGGAGTAGTTAGATTAAAAGTGTAGTGTCTATGGAGTACAATGTCAGTGAAGGCCAGCCTACCCATAAGACTCCTGGTCAAGTTGTTTCTGGACCCAAATGTGTTTGAGGACCCGACACTGCTGGAGATAATGATGTTGCTGGACTCCATGCTGTTGTCTGCCAGGAGTTCGGAGTTCTTGATGGCGTTGAGGTCGTCCAGCCGGCAGTAGCTCCCAAGCGTTGAGTCAACAATCAAGTTCTGAGTTCCCAAAATGAGATACTGCTGGAGAATGACATCAGGACCAAGCAAGTTGTTATCTTTGATGACGCTGAAGGACATCACTGTGGTAGACCCCAATGTGTTAAAGTCACCAATGCTGGAGCTTGAGTCCATCACAGCGTTGTTCATGGAGTTCGAACTTCCCAGCCTATTGGAAGAGCCTATTTGGCAGGACTGCAAGACATTGTGATGCTGCACCACATTGTTGGAACGGAGTGAGACGCTTGACAGGGAGTTACCATTGCCCAGCAAGTTGCCTGGGTCCATGACCACACTCCCCATGATCTGATCATTTCCAATTCTGTTGGAAGTTCCCCAAGTGCAGGAAGTCACATTGTTACGATCTCCCACAATAGATCCTGTGTGCACAACAGGTTGAGTCAACACTCTTGGTTTTTTTGTTTTACTCCCTGTCTCAAACAGCAAAGTGTTTGTTATTACATACCAGCGCCCACAAAGGAGCATGCGAAGAAGTTATCACTAGACATGGAAACCTGGGCTTCCACAATGGTTTGAATGAAAGTGTTGTTGTTCAGAAGGAAGACTCCATCTCCTATGATGACATCATAGGAGATTGTATTGCCCTCGCCCGTCCTCACATTTACTCCCAACAGTGTATCTGCAAGTTCTGAGTGGAGTATTGTTAGATAGTGAAAACGGGACATCCCTTCATGTAATCCCCAACTACCCCACCTTGGCTAAGTGAAAATACGTCAGTCAATGTGGCTATGCTCCCTGCCATCTCTCCACATGGCCTCACAACAGATGTAGGAGATGTAGTAGTCGTCGTGAAGGTTGTGGAGTTCCCTTGAGAGGAGGAGGCCGTGGCGATGGAATCCTCACAGAGGCCGTGCTCAGCACAACAGGCCATCAGCAGCAGTATGGCCAGAATTCCAACTCCCAAACTAGTCTTCATGGGGGTCATGTGATGATGATGATTGTAAGTAATGCTTGCAGAACTGATCACTGAGAGGGCCAGGGAAGGATTTGAATGGTACCCATATGTTGTTGTGTGGATCATTCCATTGGACCACAGGAGACGTCCTGGAGGCGGCTGCTCTCCACGCGAAATTTGCACAGCCCTTTTATTCAACCCCACTGCAAGATTGTGATCAACAGGAAGGGCCCTGTGTGTGATCACAAAAAGGAAAGAAATATGGGAGTGCAGAGTGCCAGATCTCCTCAATTCTCTTCTATCTTGCTGATATCTTGAGTCTTCCCCAAGCTTGGCCCGAAACATGCCCCATCAAGAGAAGACCACAAAAAAAAAGGAGAGATGTTGCTGGAGAGGCGAAGACATGAAGTCCTCCTTGAAATCTACATACCAAGTTGAGAAGCTGCATCAACAGCACAAGGGCTCTTGATTTTAGGGGCGGTTA
>CDFI01107138.1:0-10775 GCA_000826405.1 Acanthamoeba divionensis | reverse complement strand
ATCTGGAAAGTAAGGTAGCTCTATCTCATTCGCTTCTTCTTCCAACTCCTTCAAGGAAATGCTGAACGATACAACTCTTGGCGTTTGTTGAGCCTTATCCTAACCAACAAACATCAACAAACATCATCATCAACAACAACATCAAATGGAAAGGTACAATATGAAATGAGCTTGCATCAACAGACACACACACAACACATTAATTTGAGTCATTCAGAGATATCACACACACACACACACACACACACACACTTACCCTTTGTATTCTTTTAAACATAAGGTTGTTTCTGGTTTCATGAGAGTTTGAAAGGGCCTCACGATCCTTGAGGCAGATCTCCTTCAGCACTACTTTTCTATGCTCTGTGTGAAGGTGTGTGCAAGAAGAAGTCAGGTCTTTGTGTAAAAAAAAAAAAAAAAACAAGACATGTAGAAGGTTGTGTTTTGCTCAATTCACTTATGATGATGATGAAGAAGATGAACCATGATGGGATGACTGTATGTATGCATGACTTGAAGAGAAGGTGAGCTATATATATATGGTTGGTATACAATATACCTTTTTCACTTGGCTTTTCTCTAAACAGCTGGCGTATGGTTCCTGCAATGGCACTGATCCACTCTTCCTTCTCATCAGTGGACCTTCCCATCACCGTAAACATGACATCAGGGCCATAGAGACTCCACAAATTCCTACTCTCTATATATATATTCAAACAAGAAGAAGAAGTTTTTAGGCCTTCATATGAAGTCAAAGTCAATCTCTGATAGTGATCTGTTGTTGACAAGAAGAGAGAAGCCAACCTACGCTGTCTGGTAAGTCCCTGATCCACAATTCTGATAGCAGTATCTTCCCAACTATGTCATTGTTCTTATATCTCAGAAAGTTGTTGTTGCCTCTCAACCTTCTTGTGCTCTTGGAGAGGGCAGGGGCGCCCCACAAAGCAGAGGCCCCAGCATTCGGGACTACAATCAACATATCCGAGAACAGACAGAGAACTAACATTTGTTCTTTCTTCCCACAGGCCACCTTCATTGCGCCCGACTTGATCCATTCCCTTGAAGGGTCTGCCAGGTCATCAAACCTGCCTATCTCGAGAGGATGGTAGTGGAACATTGACGACAGAGAAATCTTGCGATTCGCTGTGTGCATGGGTGTCCTCTCAGGTGAGAGAGTTGCTTGGTTGGCAGAGAGCTTTGTGACAGTGGAGGGAGACTGCCTGTCGATCTCCACCGCCAGGCACCCTACAATGCTGAGCGCGTTACATAGGCCTTCCCTATCTTCGTGGCTCTCCCAGGTATACTTTATCAATTCCTGTGTGTGTGTGGACCATATAACATACATTAGAGATTCCTTACTTTCTCATACACTATATGCATACCTTAAGTAATAGCTGGTATCTGGGGATGCGTTGTACGGGCATGATCAGATAGCCACCAAGGTCCAAGTTGTTACACTGAGGGTGAGCCTGGCATTCCTATTTAAGGCAGCACACACATATGAGCACAAAGGCACTCTTGCTACCCTGTCTCTCTCTCTCTCTCTCTCTCTCTCTCTCTCTCTCTCTCTCTCTCTCTGCTCGAACACACAGGCGTGTGAGTCGATGGATGAGAGGGCAGACTCGAAGGAAGGCCTTCCAGACGGGGTTCGTGCGGAAGAGACGTCGCCTGAGCACTGAGGCCTTGTCTCGGTTTTGGCAGTAGGTCGCATAGATCCTCATAAATGGGAACTTAAGGTCATATTTTTATAACACATATATTCTATTAGTCACACCATTGAATGGATAGAGATAGGCATTAGCATGAGCAGGTAGGTATGTATGTAGCGTACCAATTCAACAAAGATGTCTGATAATTTATGTGAAGATGAGGGTGGTGGCACTATGGGAGCTTCTGTGGCGATACCTATTAAAGTGTTGGAAATATAAACACATGTCAAGGTACCTATATCTGTTTTTACAATCTACCTGAATTGTTTGTTGCTGTTGTTGTGATGAGGAAAGACTCGTCCCCTTTCCAGCTGTTCACACGTTCTGTCAGTCTCTGAACCACAGTCTTGCTGAGGAGTATGATGTCTTCAATGTTTGAAAATATGGTGTCCATCTCTTCCCAAGTGATCACACTACTGGAGTTTTCAACCTTCAGTGGTTCCAAGTAAACCTAACGTAAACGATGCAATGGTTTGAATGAATCTCTCTATTCAATCCTGCTTTGTATTCTGTGATATCAGCTGACTTTTTCAACACACCAAAGACATATAGATACCTGGACCAGAGTGGTGAGGCACTGAAGGTATTTACGTTCGCTGGCCACGATCTCGTCTACTATCTGACGCCTTCTTCTGGCCAAGGCTTTCAGTTTGTTCTTCATTTGGAATAAGGTATGGTGATGATGGACAGAAAGCAAAGAAAAACAAACATAAGCACTTCTAATTGCACAAAATAGGTTAATACAGGGATGGGTTATTTCTATTACCAAGGGACTGTCTGGAATGGAACTATTGCTGTCCTTGTTGTCCGATGAATAGCCCTCCTTGGTAAGAAGAAGGCCATCCACAATCACACTCCCTTTCTTGCTTTGCTTTCTCTCCCCTTCCACAGTTCTTTGATTGCCCACCTGAATGTCTGACCTTTTAAGAGTCGCCACTCTTTCCACTTGTCCCTCCTCTGCAGAATCTTCATCGTCCCTGCTAAGAAGAGGATCTACAAAATCATCTTCAAGCAGCTCATCCATGTATTCTTCATCAAAACAGTCATCTGAAAAGGCGTCGTCTAGTAGTTCATCCACTTCTTCCTCTTCACCATCTCTTCCTCTTTTATCAGATACTCTCTCATTCTGCTCTGCCCCCTTCTCTCGTTCTCCATCCCAAGTCGTGCTAAGTAATCGCTTTTCTCTTTCATCCCAAACAACCTCTCTCTTGCCAATAACAAGTGAAGCTGTGAAGAGCCTTGGCCTATACAGTTCTCTTGAATCATGAATCCTTTTCTCTTCAAGAAGCAGCCTTTCTCTCTTGCCTGATTCCAAGATCTTCTTTTCCAGGTCCCTCACTTTGGTCTCCACGGACTGTTCAATTGTGAAAGGTGTCTTCTTCTCTCGGACACTCTTTGATTCTCCTTGATTCTCCTTGCCAATGATAAAGCTGCTGCTCTTCACAGGTGAGTAAGGTGTCCTTGAGGCAAGCAAGGGATCATCTTCTTCCTCCACTTTCATTTCCTTTTGATGATGATTCTGTTTGTTCTTATCTCTTGAACCAGGCAAAGTCAAAGAAGAACTCCTCTTCCTTTTATCAACACAAATGTCTGATCTATCTTCCAAACTGGTGGCATCTACTTCTCTCCTTCTCTCATTCTCTATTGGCTTATCCATTTTCTTCTTGTGTTCTTCTTTCTTGTGATAGTGCAAACCTTTAGCTTCACCACGCTTTGAATCAACACAGTTGCCATCTTGTTGTTGATCAACTTCATCATCTTCACTTCCAAAATCCTCTGCAGACCTGTGTTCAAGAAGAGGGTCTGACGTGTCTTCATCTAGAAGTGGATCAAACTCTTCTTCTTCTTCAGTCTCTGCGAATTCAATCTCCTCCTCTCCAGCTAAGGGGTCAGATTCCAAGGGCTGCTTCATATTCTCCAACTGCACTTCATCAATTGGTCCCAGTGAGTACACATAGGTTTCTCCTGATTCCTGCTCTTTCATTTCTCTTCGTGTCTCTCTCTTATGTTCCTTTCTCTTCTCTTCTTCTCCTTTGGCTTTTCTTTTTCTTGGGGTTTTGATCTTTTCACTTTTGTGAAGCCTTCCTTTTCTTTTACTCTTCTCCTTTCCCTTCTTTTCATTACTCTTCTTCTCTTTTTTTAACTCTATTTCTAAAGCCTGAATGTTTGTGAGAGAGAGAAATCAGTTCAGACGTTGGCCACTCTCTAATGCTCTGAAACAAGAGGGAGGTTGAGGACAAAAGGGATCCTATATCACAATATTGTATACCTTGACCTTCAGTTTGTATTTGTCATTTTCATCCAACAGTTTGGTGAGTCTCTCCTCATTTTCATGGAACCTTCTCTCAAAGTGTTTCACTTTCTCTTCTAATGCCTCCTTCTCCTTGCTCCTCTCTCTTTCTCTCCTTTCCTCCAATTCTGAAAAACACCTTTCCGTTTCCTTCCATCTTGCTTCTTTGTTATACGCTTCCTGTAACATGGTGTCCATATCTCTCTGATACTTGTTTTCCAGCTCTTCGTACCTCTTCAAGCTTTCTTCTCCTCTTAGTCTTTCTTTCTCTTCCTTCATCTTTAGCTCATCCTCTAAACACTTCACCTTCCGTTGAAGTTCCAGTACCAACAACGAATCACGGTCCATCCGTTCCTGCTCAACAGGCTCACAGTGAGTTCTTCCCTTGTCACCACCATTTGGCACACATCCCAACATCTCACCAGGTGAACTACCATCCCATCTCTTCTCATCAACCTCTTCTCCAAGAGAGACTGCACTGCCCACGTCTTCCTTCTCTGATTCTTGACAGCCAGACACAGTAATCCCAGGTGCCGGCGCTCCAAAGTCAGCCCCTATCACACTGCCAAAGCCTCTCTGGGTTGTACCTTGCACGATCACGGATGAGTAGTTGAGCTTCTTCGTGTGAGTCCTGGAGTTCCTCTTCTCTTCCACGCGTTCCTTCTTCCCACCATGGTGGTTACTACTAGTGGTACCACAAGGTGAAGGTTCTTCATCTTTCTTCTTGCTCAGTTTGCCGATGAAGGAGCGAGTCCTGTTGACAGTTGGATTCTGTTGTTTGGGCTCACGACAAGAGTCCGCCACCACCATTTCTCTTGAGGTATGGTGGAAGGGCGACAGAGGAGGGGCAACAGACTGATCTATGGAAGCAGCCGTCGCAGAGAGGGGGATTGAATTGAGCACTGGAAAGGATAGGCCTGCAGGTTTCGGTTTCTTCATTGCTTTTCCTTCTTCTCCTTCTTCTCTGTTCAACACAGCAACCATGTTGTTGTTGCTGCTGATGTTGATGTTGTTTTTCTTGTCCTCTTTCATCTTCTCTCTCAAAGGGTCCAGTGAATCTCTTGAGATTCAGTTCATGTTGAATGAATGTGTGTGTGGTGATTCAGTTTGTTTTTTAAAAAAAAACAAATAAAAAGAAGATGATGATGAGCCCAGACTTAAGAAGAAGAAAGAAAGAAAGAAGAAATGAGAAGGGGGTTACTCTTACTTGAACACTATATCTTTGTTTCCTTTCTCTTTCTCTTTTCCAACTTTCTCCTCACTTATGAAAGAAGTAGGCCCATCAAGAACAGCAACAACAACATCCCCTCCTCCTCCCCCTCCTCTATCATGATCCTTGCTGAGACATGTAGCATCGCTGATGGTGGCGATGATCTCCTCCTTTGATGAAGGTTCAAAAGAGGAGTCAAGGCAGCTCTTGCCAGCAGCAGCAGTTGTGGAGGGGACCTTAACCTCGCTGCGGTCTTTGCCCTCCTTGGGTCTTCCTGAGAACCTGAACTTTTTCATTTCACCAGTATGCTAGCATGGAAAGCAGCATAAAGGAATGAATAAAAAGATCACACATCTGGCGACAACTGAAAAACAAAACAAAAAACAAAAAACAAAAGGGCTCCTTCCTCTCTCAGAAACCTTAACCATAATTCCCAAAAGGTAAATAGACTGAAATGGCAATGTTTGAAGTTCTCCTGGAGTTTGAACCCATTGAATCATCAAACAAAAAATTCCAAATACCAAACATTCTTTTGCGCCGGTTCAACCACATAGCACGAATTCCACGACATCTGTATAATTCTAGATAATTCTGATGTTTTATTGATATTTTCTGCATGAATCTAGAAGTGCTGCTCCTTGAATGTTTGCAATATGACAGCGAGCTGTATCTTGTTCATTCATTCAACGCTTCGTGGTGATAACCTCCTAAGAGCAGCATGATGGCTTCAAACTTGAGTTGCTTGATCATGCTTGATCATGTTTTTTGGGTAATTGCCTCCCCCCCCCCAACAATTCAATTTGAGATTTGTCGAGCCTTCCACATCTCATCAAACAGATTCAGCATCTTTTCTTGTTGACACTGGCTTCGCTTCTTTGATGGTTGGAATCCACTTCAATCCTCTCAAATACTCACCCACTTTGTGCTCTCCCTAAATGTACAGGCACTGCGTTCAGAGGAACAAAACAACGCTTGCCTTTTTGTCGGCAGCCAGGACTGCAAATTGCTGATAGACTGTCGGTTTGTTGTTTCTCCTCCAGTGATGATGATTATCCATCACTACAATACAACCCAAAATCTTACAAAGGAGAGAAAACATTCCTCACCCCATCTTTTAATCCTAAGGAAGGAGCATGCCTGATTAAGAGGAAACAGATGCAGGCTTTGCACAATGAGATAACTGGCGAAAGTTTGCTTGCGGCCAAGTGTCGCCACTGCAAGCAAAGAGTACCCATACCTTGCTGGTCCACGTGTTCTCTCCAATAGGAGGTGCCCCCATAATTATCTCTCCAACAGAAATCAAAGCAGTCACCACAGGTCACTGCGTCCGTTCTTCTTTCTATGCTTTCCTATTCCGTCTCCTTAAAAAAGAATATACAATTCCCACCACAGGGACAAGAAACAGAGAGCACCGACGCTCCGCCCCTCTCTGACAGGCAATGAACTTCGCTAAGATCAAGCAGAGGCTGGCAGCAAGTAAGCTTAAGGATGACAAAGGACGAACGAAAGAGTGGTTGGAATGGTATGAAAACCAGCAGCTCAAGGTAGACCTTTTTCTTCCCTTCATTATATCAACCCCCCTAAAACGAACTTTGATGGATCAGAGGGATGGCCATCCATCCACCTTTGAACTGAATGTGTCCTTTATGTGCTCCAAAAGGAGGAGGGGGCCAACTCCCCAATAGGCCCGGAGAAGTGGAAGGAGGTCCAGCAGAAGATAAAGGAAATCTGGTCTCGGCCCTTTGATCAGGTCGCTGCGCACAAGGACGTCCCTCGCTTGATCAACAAGTTCCATATTTTCAATGAAGATGGGGATAGGGTAGATCCTAATACTGATGACATGATAGAGCCTCGCATGGGCAGACAAAGCATCACCTCATGGGAAAGGAACAGGAACAGGAAATCCATTGGGAGTGTCAATGGGGATGTAAATAGTGGCATCATTCACTCAAATAGTACAGTAGATCTTGCCAGCTCCATCAGTTTAAACAGCAGTACTGGTGGGACTACTATTGATGAAGAGGAGCTACAGAAGAAAGAGCAGCTCTTGGAAAAGAAGAGGCAGACACTGAAAGAGGTGTTCTTACAGCTGACCATATTAGAAGATGCAAGAGTGAGAGAAGGGCAAGAGATGTCAGATAGAGAGAAAATCAAGAAGGCCATTGAAGCAAACTTCGACGCCCACTATAAGGAAGCCACTGATTTTGGTATCCATGTTCTCTTCTCCTATTTCCCTGTCTGTTACTTAACTCAATCCTCGTTGCTCTTCTTTAGGCAGTGCATCCCAAACATTTCTGAATGATATATTTGGAGGAGAGAGCCGTATATGCAGAGTATTTAAGGCCACAAATCAGAATATCATTGCTCCAGCAGTGATTGCTCTGAGCTTTTCTAAGTTGGGTCAAGACTACAGGTACAAGGACCACAAGGTCTGGCGTGTATTCGTACATATAAACAACGACTGTGTGTGTGTCACCAACCAAAGAGAAGGTAATTAGAGATCTCATTCCTTGCAATTTATCATCCTTTCTGAACCTCAAACTACGTTTTCTCATTTACACAACCAGAGCAAGCAGTGGTTCCTCCAGATAGCCCTGAATACTTTGAGTTTGTATGGGAGCTCCATATGGTGTTTAATAGGGAACTTACTGAGATGGTTGATACATCCTGCCATGTAGTTGATGTTGTATATTCTGAGAAAGCATGTGAAAGTTTCAAAGATAAGTTTGAAGCTCTCCTGGGAACTTTATACAACAAGGAAGAATCTGCAGAATATTATGTGGAGAAGAGAAGAGAAAGAGAATTAATAGAATTGCTAAAGGAGGGGGAAGAAGAAGAACAGAATGAAAACAGCACAAAAGAGAAGCCAAAGATAAAGGATGGTGAGATAGATGAGGATGAGAGAGAACGAAAGAGAGACAAGAGAAAAAATAGAAAGTCAAGAGAAGCTGAAGAGGTGGATGAGAGATCAAGAGAGCGAAGGACAACTAGGAGAAAGTATCAATATAACAGGAAAGCTGGAGGGAGCCACATTGTTGGGATGCAGTTAAAGAGATATGTACTGGAAGAGAATGCAAGGCTTGATGGAGAAGATGAGAAGCCGGCTATTGATCTTGATACTTTAGAACTCAGGGGAGAAAGGTTCAAAAGAAGAATGATGAGACCAAAGACAGAGGATCCTCAAGTAAGAGAAATTGATATTAGCCCTGGCAGGAAAGAGAGGGGAGATATCGTTCATAGGATAGATAGAAACTATCCAACAAGGAACGATAAGGAAAGAGATAGCAAAAGAAGAGATAAGAAGAACTATGCAATAAAAGACGTAAGCCCTCGTGCTGATGGAAGAGAGAAGGATGGGTACCAGGAGGAGTTGTTAGACAGAAGAAAGACTACTAGGAAAGAGAATGGAGACATCTTATTTGGTCTTGTGGACCACAAAGATAGAAAGAGAGAAAAGAAGAAAGGGAGCAGCAGTAGCAGTAGCACTACTAGCAGCAGTGATAGTGAAGTTGACGATTCTTTGGATGAAAGAAGACAATCCAGACAGTCAAGAGAGCATTCTGAAAGGAAACCTGTAAGAATGCTCAAAAGTAAAAGCTTTACAAGCAGTGAAGAAAACTCTAAGCTTGGTGAGGAGGAGGAAGAAAAGAGTGAACGATCATCTGACAGGAGAAAGAACATCGCTGCGACAACGACAACGACAACAATGAAGTCAGGTGCCCAGACTTCAACAACAACAACAACAGATGATGAGAGAAAAAGAGAGAAGGAGGCTGACAAACGAGACAAGAGAATAAGTGTGAATATTCCCTTCAGACATGAAGAAGAATCAGAGGCCGATGACAAAAGAGAAGAGAGCACGCCCAAAAGAAGAAGCCTAATTCTGGGCCATTCAGGAGAATACCAAGCAACAGCGAAGCGAGACATCGTGCCACATAGAACACGGGATGAAGTGTCAAGAGAAAAGAAGAAGGAGAAAGAAAGAAATGGGGAAAGGGAGCATAATAATAATAATAAGAGAAGAGAAAGAGGAGAGCACCAACACGAGATGAAGGAGAGAGAGATGAACGGAGGAGGAGCAGGAGCAGGAGCAGAGAAGGAAAGAAGGAAAGAAGGGGAAAGGCCCAAGCGCCCAGCGTGACAAAGGTTGGAACACAAACAGTAGAAATCGAGCGAGACGTTTCCGGTTAATTGTATTATATTCATTTGGACATTCCTTACATTCCTTACATTTGTTTCGAAGAAATTATTTACATTTCGATGAATCTGACACGTTGACCGTTTGTGGCGTTTAAACGTTGGGATAGCGCCAACGAATCAGGAGCGCCCGAAATAACGCTTTTACTCTTCCCGCCAAAAAGTCTCTTCGCGCCAAAAAGCGCCTGCACACCACGACTCCCGAATAAATATTTCGGTTACCGGCTTAGTTTCCTTCTTTTCAACTTATCTCCTCTCTCTCTCTTCCACAACACTAAACCTACATAGAAAAATATATATATCAGGGCCTTTACAATGTCTCGCCCATCGCCTCAAGAGTTGTTTGCCAGCATTCCAGTTTCAGCTGTTCGCCAGATTTGTGAGTCTGATCCTCACTTGAAAGCTGCCGTTTCGCTCGCCACCAGCTCCAAGAAGAAGGCTCCCGTGTCCAAGGAGAGAAGCGCCAAGGACAAGCCTGAAGAAGAAAAGAAGCTCAGCGGTTCCGCAGCTAGAAAGATTCTCACTCTAGAAGTGCAGCGCATTAGCGCCAAAATTTTGGCCAACAGTTTGAACAAGGCACAACTTGGTGCTGCCATTGAATCCTTGGAAATCGACCACGAGAAGGGCGGAAATAATCCCCACAGCAAGACGGTTCTTCTCAAGCGCTTCGAGGAAGCCCTCAGAGATGATGGGATTGCCAAGTATTTGGTTTGTTCCTCTCCAAATACTTTGATTTCCTAACCTGAAGTTTCTCATTATTTTTAATGCGCAACAGGACTCTAAAATCGAAGGGCCTCTTATTAAAGAAATCGCAGAAATCTTTGAGGTTGAAGCCAAGAAAGAGAAGCTGGCCGAAGAGCTTGCAGCTGAAATTGAATATCAAGGCCTCGTTGCATATTTTGAGTCTCTCGGCATGGGGCTTCTTCACGACATCGCCTATGAAATGAAACTCGAGGGCCCTGAACCAGAGACAAACAATAGACAGAACTTGATTGAAGCCATCCTTAGCAATAAGGAGGTTTCTGAATTCAAGGCAGAGAAGAAAAAGAAGAAGGCTGCCAAACCTAAGATCTCCAAATCGAAGCCTGCTTTGAAGGAAGGTGTTACTTACGATGATGTCTTCCAATGGTATAATAAGACCTTCTCTCCAAATTCAGTGGTTTATGTTTAATGCTGATAAATCATTCAAACAATTAGGTACAACGTGGAAGATCTTCAAGAATTTGCCAAGAAGGAGAAAATTAAATCCTCTGGCAGAAAGAAAGATCTCATCTTGAGAATTATTAACCATCTGTCTGGCATTACCGAGGAGCCAAAGAAGAAGCCCAGAAAGAGAGCCACTTCTACCAAGAAGAAGGCCAAGAAGGCAACT